>BGPT01000753.1:93440-99257 GCA_003297045.1 Symbiodinium sp. clade C Y103
GTTGCTTCAAAGGCACTGTTTAGTCAGCGAAGTCTTATTTTAGGTTGTTAAATCATGTTGAAATCTCATGTTGCTCGGGCAATCTTTTGCATGGCTGCTTTTGAAATCTTATGTTTGTTGAGGGTGTCATACTCAACCACTAAAGGAGTAACTGCTTAGCAACAACAGAACTTTCACCCATTTACAAATGGATCACCCCAACTACTTACCAGTTGCTGAGTATCCACTGATCACTTCATCTTTGCATTTCAAGCCTTCAATTTCCGGAATGAATGAAAGATAATGAAAGTCATTGGAGATCATACTCTCACTTCCAGGGTTGAACATAGCTTGAAACCACCCATCAAATAGATAGAGATCTGGGTCGGTTCAGCCTGGTACCTTCTGTTCACCCCCTAAAATCGTTGGTGAATGGATGTTCATCCCATTATTGATCATGATCGGTTTTGACCCACCCCCATATGGAGGTTTCCTAAAATAGGGCTACCCCTAAATCATCCATTTTAGATTGGGATTTTCCATTATAAACCATCCATTTTTGGGTACCCCCATTTTAGGAAACCCCCATATAGAGATGTGTCCAGACAGCACCAGCCCCGATGAAATCGCTGCCGATCCCACGCCTCCTCAGGGCTTGCGGCCTCCATGCGACAGCTTGCCTGACACCGACAGCTTGGCAACATTCACAGCGGCAAACCATATATTTAAGAATAAACTATATACCCCCTGGTAAATTAACATAGACCCTGGCAGATAGGGATTGGAAGATGATTTTCCTCTAAAAATAGCTATTCTCAGGGTCTATGTTAATATACCAGAGGGTATAGTTATAACTAAGAGGCAAACAGTTTATACAAAGATATACTGAATAATAAATCATAATTTATTAAAATATACTGAGATATACTGAGTGAATTAGAATATTTCACTGACCTAGATTAAGGCTATATTGGGATAGTTAACCCGAATCCTAACCGTCATTCCAGTGAGGTCGCAGTGCGGTAGTTATAATGTACCCGGATATATGGTTCCTTTAGGAAAAGTTCTATCGGGGCCGGTTTAATATACTATGTGGCTTTGTCTGAAAATAGTGTACTCATGAATCGATTGGTGTGTAATCATTTTCCCTAGCCATAGATAGCCATTCTCAAACAAACCCACTTATTATCACCTATAAAACTATTTGACTATTGGCTGTTGAATGGAGTGAAACCTCTATCAATCAACCAATGGGAAAAGGACATCTGAGCAGCGTTAAAAGCCTCTTGGAAAATCCAATAGGCTATGGGTTTTGGATGGAGAGCATCCCCAGTATATAAATCTAAATGTGCCATTGTCAAAACATGGACGGGTTAATGGTGTCTGGCCATCACAGCATCGATAGGAATTCCTTCTGATGGATATCATTGTTAACCCTTGCTAATGGATTGATGGCCATGCCCCAATACGGGTATGCCATCCAATTTTTCACCATGGCATATATGAAGGGTAGCGTAACTCCCTTCTCGTCATCAACAGAGCAGAATTCAAAACCGCCCTTCCCCGTTTATACAGTTTTATACCGGTTGGTTGAAAGGATTTTCAATAATGGATTGTGATAATTTCAAGTATTTATAGGATGATACGGTATAAGCCCATATGATGATCAAAAAACATTGGCTTTGAACATTGGTCATCTAAGAAATAGTGGTGATTTCAACAATACATATGTGATACTGGGCAATTTTCAATTGGTTGACATCAATTCTTCACACCAGCAAAAAAGATCAACAATGGTGATTCGTCGAAGAGTAAAATACTCTTGAAAGACACGTTGTGGAGTGGTTAGATTTTGTGCAAGGAGGTACAAAATGGTACTCTTTCCCTCCCCCCCAAAAAAAAGAGTACCCCCTGATTATTTAACATAGCAATGAACAATTGCCCATAGAAATACATGATTTATGATGATTCACCTGTAAATAATATTGATATTCCAGTTCGCTACGTTGTATTGCAAGAGGCAAAATATGAATCATTATGATGTATAACTGGAGGGTAAATATGAATAATGGCGTATATCGTGAACTTTGTGAACATCATTTTGTGGACTCTTGTAGGCGATTGTCAAATCACTGCATCTTTTGTTGTGGCTTTCCAGGACATGGTCTCCCGAAAGAATCTCCGCGATAGGATTCAATGATCATGTTTCCCTCTTAGACATTGGACTGTTACATGGATGCCAAATAGCTCAAAACCGACAGTTGAACAAATGTTGTACAAATGTTTCCTGGTTGAACTGTTGGTCATATCAAGTCATATCCCATCCTCCCATGCTTTGGACTGACCAAATCTGCAGTGTTAAAGTCGATCTTGACATATCTTGACCATATCCAAACAAAATCGAACTGATCCCAACGGTCATATGCTTGATGGTTAAAACAAAACATCTTCGCTGCAAACCCCACGTTTGCCCAGGACGGATCCTGCATATCCTTTGACATGCTCAAATCCCTGCGTAGGCCTAGCGTTTCTTTTACTTTCCAAAACAACAAACCCTAAAACCCTGAAGCCCTAAAACCCCAAGGGCCTAAAACCCCAAGGGCCTAAAACCCTAAAACCCTAAACCCTAAATCAAAACCCTAAATCCTGAAAACCTAAAGTCAAAATCGCTGCGTATAGCCGGTGTTTTCATTCATCCTCGGGTGACAATTATATGATATTGCTTGGGTGCGTCATTTGGTTGGGGCGACCGTGGGGTTTGGAGGGAACATGTTTGCTTACGTCTTAAGACCATTTAAAATCCCTATTTAGCATCATAAAACCCCAAGATGTCCACATCAAAATAAAAACAACCCAAAAACTCCTCAAATTTCCCATAAACAATCATAAAAATATATTAAAATGATCAAACAAAGTCGGCAAAGTCGCCATGAAAGTCACGGCGTCACGGCGCCTGGGGTACCGTGGGTGGCTCGTCCGACTCAGATGGTACGGTGGTGGCCACTGGAGATCCTTCCACAACCTGCAGCGACACCGAGGCGGGGCCCACCTAGGGATGGACGCGGATGGTGAAAATCCATGAATTTCATGCGGAAAAGCATCGGAAGGATATGGAAGGATTTTTTATTGAAAGTTATGGATTGTTTAAGAAAAAACTAATCGACTGGCTTCGAAACCATCAGTTTGCTTTTTTCATCCCCAGATTTCGATTCACCCCATGGGCTGTTGCGAAACTCGAGGGGTAACATTTTTCTGGCAGATTATTACTGCTTTCGGGGAACCACTGACAAAAATCAACCAGGTTTCACTAATCCGCTGGTGCCCCGGTTTGCAAGCCCCAAGTTGGTTTATAGCTGCCTATAGGTGAACTGTTGGGTTTGTGGTGGAGAAACGAGTATAGTTAGATGGGCAATAAACCAAAGTGAAATAAGTCTTAAATTTATTGCGGATGTTATTTCACATAGCAATAGTACGATCATGGCTACGAATAAGGCTTAAGGTCATAAATAGTGTGGTAACCACAGTCGCAATAAGAATCACACTGACAAGAATAATGACGATAACCCTCCCGGGCAGGGGCTCTGGTGCATGTGCTTAACATGTACTTGAGCGGAAATTGACCTCTTAAGAAGGTCCCACTGCTCTGGTGGTTTGGCGTCCGATGAACCGGATGAAGGCAGCGGTCACCCTTGGAGTCACTGTAGTCTGCTGGGGGCTGAGGCAAGCACAGCTGATTCCTGCCCTTGGTAATTAGATGACTCCCTTTTCGGGCTAGGCACTTTCGCACGACCTTGCTTCTCTTGCGTCCCTAATTTCGTGCAATGTTTGGTGCATCCCTCATGAGATCGACGCAGTCTCGATCAACTGCATGTGCCTGCGACATGCAGGCTCCCCAAGTTCTTGCCCTTTTATGGCTTAATGCCCCCGTGTTCGGGTGTTCAGTCCCAGTCCGCGGGGATAATGGAGATGGTCATTCCGCATGTGCACTCTGAATCCCAAAATAGCTGGTAAATGGATGTTCATTCCAAAATATGGAATAATAACAATAGGTTTGGATCGATCTCCATGTTTATGTGTTAATTCAGTTTGTCAGATGATGCCGAAAGGTGTTTTTTCAGGACGTGAAAAAGGTTGCATCTACACCATAATTTCGAGGTGTGTAACTTTCCTATTTGGGGTTGCCACACTCCATTTCTGGAAGTCGGTGTGGGTCAATTTGAAGCAGAGAAGAAACCCAGTTCTGGTCAAACATGTGGTGCTTGAAGACAAACTATCGCCATGAATTAAAACAATGAATGCTGTACCCTATTTGTGGACAAAGCGTAGGACTCATCCTGGACTGCCAAGAACCAGGGATGAAAAAAAGTAATGCCATGCACCACAAAAGGTGAGCTTTAGCCTGGGGAGGCAGGCTCGCAGATGTTACCATCGTACATCTCTTGTATCATTTTTGTGTCAACTTGTTGTGCCAAATTATGTAAACATATATAAACATACCCTCCGGTAATCAAACATAGCAATTGGAAAATCTTCTATAAATGAAGCTTTTAATGGGAATATCCTCTATAAATGGCCATGTTCAATAGCTTTTTGTATGTTTACCAGAGGGTATATAAACCTTTGATCGTCGCACGCATTAGCACATGATTAGTCATCCTGCGCTTCCGAGGAGGTCCCCAAATCGTTTGAAGCCATGGTTTTTATGCCAATGCAGATCAATTTTCACTATGGTAAATGATAAATGCATGGTTTACTATGGTTTATTGACCATGGTAAACAACTACCATGGTAAATTACACAAATTACCATGGTCACTGATCATAGTAAATTCAATCTATCAACATAAATTCAATGTATTTGATAGAAAGTTCTGGTGAATTGACAGTCTCACCCCATGGATAAACACCATCGGCATTTCACTTAGAAAAATTGCACTGCCATATGGCCAAAGGGATGCTGCAGTGCCCATGTTTCCCACTTCTCAGTGTGTGTCCAAATCAGTTGGAACCCCAATCTATGACCATGTCTGAAATTCAGATGGGTTGCTACCAGCCTGTCCCCATACCGAAACAATACCAATTCCATGAGTCTATAAACCCAGTTGCAAGTGGCTGCACTCACTAAATCCCATCCAAGTGGAACCAAAACTGGCTTCAAGCCACCAGTTATCCACCACTTCTCTGTTGACTTTGGAAATTCCACTGGAACATCGCTATCAACATCTTCATTCGGCCGAGTCTACAACACGTCACAGCGCGTCACCAAGAAGTTCCAGGGGATCATCATCATCAGCATCATCTCTCAACATATTTTGCAGCGAAATCATGGCAAGAAAAAGTTTGTATTCATGGCAACAACGTAACGTTACTCCTATAAAATATGTGTGCTTCCTGGTAACAGTTTTTACATCAAATAGCTAACTCAAGAAACATAGATAGTATAGGAATATGTTTAAACAAAACACACATACTGCATGTGTTTCTTTCCCTGGAAAAAAAGCTGGAATTGGTCAATTCTTCAACCAGTGACTCAAAGTTACATCAAACCAACGGGCCTCGGCAAACCGCTTATCCTTGGCTTGTAATTCATTCATCTTCTGTCTGCCTTTCTCGCTTCCCAAAAGACCTCAGGTACGGCTGGAAAGATGCGGGGAAGATCCTCATTGATACATGGTTGATGTGTATTATGTCTATAATATGGTGCATAGATCCAAATTATATACTATATGTATGCATGTATGGCAAGAGTATCAAAAAAAAAATATTATTAGTATCAAAAAAAAAATATTCCCAAGGGATCAAAAAAAAAATATTATTGGAATCAAAAAAAAAATATTGG
>BGPT01000753.1:100344-113591 GCA_003297045.1 Symbiodinium sp. clade C Y103
TAGGAATATTTTTTTTTTGATACTAATAATATTTTTTTATTGATGCAAATAATATTTTTTTTTTGATGCCAATAATATTTTTTTTTTGATATAGATGCCTGCATGTATATACATATTTACACATATACATACACATGATGTATGCCTTTGTATATATATATATATATTTGCCAAATATATACACAGATACATGAATATATATATATATATATATGTATGTATATATATATACATAGACATAGACATAGGCATAGACATATACACATACATATATTATATACATATATACATGCATACGTAACATTGATCCGTTACTGTTTAATCCACATATATATATATATACAGTTGTATCTTTATGCAATACATGTTTGATCCATTATCTTTCAATATGTTTAGTATGTTCACCAGGATCGCCGATGCGATAAGCCCAGAGCCGAGCGACTGAAAAGAATCGCTTCCAAGTCATTCTCTGATTCCCCTGACCATGGTGCGGTCAAGTTACAGTACATGGGATGAACCATGGATTGAAAATGTAGGGAACATTTTTGGGAATGTATGAGAATATATGATATATGCGATAAAGACCAAGAATTGAATTGATATCATGGGGATATGATATGTGGGATAACCAGAAATGGGGACACGATATATAAATGGTATGGTCATCCATCCCATGCCATGGGAATTCGTACAATGCGTAGATGAAACCCTATCAATGAATTGATGACCATCCCTCAGTATGCGTATGCAATCCGCCCCCTTCCTCATAGAACATGTGACTGTTCCCTGACTGAGCCCAATTACATCGGGGCATTATGACTATGACTTTTTACAAATTTATAAGGAGATTGAGGTCCAAACCAAATTGGGTGAATGCACCCTCTGGTACTCAAACATGACAATAGATCCACATAAATCCACCATGTGTAGTTCGGATTTTTGGATTCTCCCATCGAAAAAAACCTCTAGTTCGGGGATCCAGCCAGGTCACTGGTGGCCCAGTGTATCACCCCTATTGTATGGTCAGAAGTGTCTTCATCCCCTACGTTTTACCATGGTGAATCTTACTAGGGTCTAAAAACTAGGGGAAGGGATTTTTTCGATAGATGTATCATAACTAGGTATAATTCTATTGGAACTATTTTTACCAACTTCGCTGACAGGGGCACCACCTTGACCCATCGACAATGGAGGATTTAGAGCCCCTTTTACAAAGGAATGCAGACCAACAATCATTGCATCTACCCTCTGGTAATTTAACATAGCTATTGAAAATGACCATCTATAGTTGATTTACACATTAAAAATGGTGATTTTCCATAGTTATGTCAATTTACCAGATGGTATACCAGATTGTACTATAGCCATTGACAGTACTGGCTGAATTGCAATAAGAGGTCGTTCAAATCCAGAACCATCATCACATCCCCATCAATATCCCATTAATATCCCATTGTATCTAGCCATATCCTCATGATATGTCCTATTAAATCACCATGTTTGTTGTCTAAAACCACCATTCTTGTGAATATGACCCTCTGGATCCCTCTGGTAAATTAACATAGACCCTGAAAATCACCAATTTTGAAGGGGAAACTCATCTTCCAACCCCTGGCAGGGTCTATGTTAATTTACCAGAAGGTAGCTGTAGTGGCTGTGCTGCATAGTTCAAGTCACTGGGCAGTCTACGGTTGAACCCGGGAATACTGACGCACCCAAATTTCCCCAGGTTTGTCCCTTCAGAAAACCCCAGCTTTGTGGCTCTACATTGCTTCAAATCTCATTTTGCTCGGTTTCCCCATAGGTTCTCCATAATTTCCTGATGCTTCTCCCCATGCTTCCGCAGTTTTCGTGGCCTGGGCCAGCGGTAGCTGAACTCGACGATGTCGGCAGCCTGGCAAGGGACGTGATCATCTGGAGCATCCATTGAAGTTATACCCTCTGGTACCCTCTGGTAAAGGAACATAGCTATTGAAAATGGCCATTTATAGTGGATTTTCCCATGAAAAATTGTGATTTTCCATGCTTATGTTAGTTTACCAGAGGGTAATCAAACATGGCTTGCTGGAAAATCCACCATGTGGTTCGATGATTTTCCCAGCAACAAAGCTCCATTTATAGAGGATTTCCAATTGCCACGTTTGATTACCAGAGGGCAGATCATATCTACATATATGGGTAAATATGAGGAAATGATAATATTTCACTTGCCTGAATTGTGAAGGCCATTTGGGGATGATTCCCTACACTAACCATAATCTCCAGTGAGATCGCAGTGAGGTCGTCAAAAAAAATCCATATATATATAATATATTCAAGATTCAAGTATACATATATACATGTATGTAGTATATATGTGAAAAATATAATATCATGTAATCTCATTACTCACGTCATTGTAATTCACAAACCAGACAGGTCAAATTTGGAAATGTGATGTCGCCCAGTCATCATCACCCGGATGATCCCGGAAACCTCTGAATTTGTCCGAGGAAAATGCGGAGATCCTCATGATTTACTGGCTGATGATTGTGGATATGTGTGGTTAATGGTGATTGAACATGAATGAACAATCAACAAACGAGACAAAATGGGCAAACAAGCAGATTTCAAGCATCTGGCTGAATTCATTCTCAACCATCTTCCCGGTGGGCCCTTGGCGCTTTCCCATTTCACATCCCGCAGCCAAAACATGCCATGAGCAGCTCCACAGGACGAGGGATCCTGGGCGGAGGGAGGGAGAATCCATCTACAACTGGGGAAACAAACCATGGGATACCCTCTGGTAAACTAGCATAACTATGGGAAATCAGCATTTTTACTGGGAAAATCCCCTACCAATGGCCATTTTCAATAGCTATGTTTAATATTGTTTAATTACCAGAGGGTATAACTAACCAACTAGTGGAATTTAGGATGATGCCATCGGATGCCATGGGATTCAATGGGTGATTTGCATGGCCTAAAAAATGCTTAAAAACAACAACTTCTGGTCGGTTCATCCTGGTACCCTAAGTTATAGCTGGTGAATGGATGGTTCTTCCCCCAGTCATATGGTAATTTCACAGGATTTGACCCATCCGCATATGAGATATAATTGACAACCAATAGGAAATCCCCAAACTAAATGGAGGTTTCTGGCTGGGAAGCTCCCCGAACTCAAGTTTGATCATATGGGATAATTACAACTGAGAAAATTGTAACTAACCAACTAAACAAGCTTGAGATATAACATGATATAACCAACAATCAAACATAGCAAGCTGGGAAGTCCCCGAACGAAACGGAGGTTTGTAGCTGGGAAAATCAACTATACATATGGGATTTTCTATTGGTAGGTTTGATTACCCGGGGGGTAGATCAACTAGGGATGGGCTGTGAAAAAATGTGGAGAATGACCATCCTGGCATCAACATGAACACATAAGAACCAGGATGAAAATACGGAATCTCAGCAGGGGAACCCGAGAACCATTTTGCAAATCTGACTTAATCTATGGACAGAGAGCAACAATGCCCAATCTTCGTGGTCAGTGAACATGCCCTATAACCCATCAGTGTTGATCTAGCTACCCGCCAATGGAAAATCCCCTATGAATGGAACAGTTTATAGCTGGGAAAATCATCTATCAATGAGGGATTACTGATTCAAACTGCCAATGAACATCCAATGAACATCCAATGAACATCCAATGAACATCAATGAAAAGCACACAAAAGATATGCATCGATACGCTCCCAAGTCTATCCATCTGGGCAAATTATAATTCACCAACCTCAAATAATGCGAACATTGAGATAATTCCGCTTACTATCATTCCAGGGTTCGGTCGCAGTGAGGTCGTCATAATTTACCCAGACAATCCCAGATTGTCTCGAACGCTCCAAGTCTCTTGTTGAAAGTGGACGGCATTGTGGGAACGCCCAGGCACCGTCAGTGCTTCGAAAAACCGGAGCACATGAGCTCTGAGCCATAGGATTACCAGATTTCTTCCACAGAATCTTCAGCATTTTGTCAATTGAGCCATTAAAAATACCTCGTTTTCCCATCTTATGAAATACAGTTGATTGATAATCTTGATAGGTTTCCCTACTATGGGTTATCATATACCCAATAAATGAGGTAGTATAAGTCCGAACATATTAATCGATCAACCAGGTATTTTTCATGGCTCAATTGGGTGTGTGAACCATCCAAGTTTTGAGGGGTCTATATGGTGGTTACCCACATGGGTGCGTCTGAAAATAATGCAGTAATCCCCCCAGTTTTGGCCTTCAAATAACAGGGCAAATGATGATATTCCAATATAATCCAATATAATCCATCGGTGGAATTTAGTTAGGGGATGTTAGGGGAATTTGATGTTCAAACAAACCGGCCCATATCTCAATAGTAGTCAATTGGTTTCTGAATTTGTATCATCCCCCTACTTCATGGTGAATCCTCTGTGAAAGAAACATTAGGGAGGTTGAACTGACTATTGTTCGCGTGGTTTTGTCTGACAATTATGGAAAAACCTCCAAAATGTTCCGGTGGATCATCATTTGCCTCATTCAAAGGTGCTTCATTTATTGGGTGTGATGCCCTCCATTTTCAAACACACCTATGTTGGATCAGTGAGGTTTACAATTCCACCCCAAGCTCCAAGATGTCATTCGCGTTTCTCAAGGGCCGTCAGGCAACTTCGTTGCACGAATACGTCAAAAAAAAGTGTCATCCTTCCGATGTAAACCATGGTAAACCCCATGAGATCCCTAAAATCACCACGTTTTACCGGTATGGCTTAAAAAGATTAATAATTACATCCCCTCAAATGGCTGGTGTTGGTTTATGGCAGCCAGGCCATGAACCAAAAAGATCAGATGGCCTAAAAGTTCAAAGGTCCCCTGGCCCAGGGCTCTGCCAAGGCTGTATAAGGACCTCACCTGGGCAATCCGCGGAGCTGGAACATGCTGGAACCCAAAGGTCTTGGACGTTCAATCTTGAGTTCCTGTTCATTTTGGAAGTATTCCCCACAGATACAGTGTATATATAATAATATATAATATATACATAAATCATCATAAATCATATTTGTAAACATGGATCCAGAATATAAGCTAATATCCACGGTTCTTATAAAAGAACTGAATTCCTAACATAGTTGTCATGCGTTGTCATTGTAATCTCCATATGACTCCATTGACCAGTCGCTGTCCACTTGCTACGATCAGACCATCATCCCCCAGTCTCGCTGGTTAAATGCCATTCAATGCCACTATTTGCTGCTCAAGATCCCAGATTGCAGGTAGATTGCAGTTTCATAGAGAATCAGCAACCGTTTGATTCCTATCTCCATACCAAGGTATACCAACTGGTAGAAACTGCACACCAAGGTAAAGCTACAATGCCCCCATTGTTGTTGATTGTATTTCCATCTTTGCCGGGTTTTACCCTCCGGTGTCATCAAACGCGACAATGGAAAATCCCTATAGATGAGGATTTTTTTGGGGGAAAATCATCTATAGATATGGTGGACTTTCCAGCAAGCCATGTGTGATTCCTGGAAGGTAATGATCCAATTCTTGGACACCCCATCATCGTTGGATAACCTCATGGCCGTTTCAGAGCCCAAACATGTTGCTCACTTGGACATTTCTCCGGATGAACGACCTGAATTTATAGACAGGAAACAGGAGTTGTTCTTCACCCCAGCTTTTTTTGATGGCAAACCCATCTGATTTGGAAAGAATCCTGCTTTGGTGATATATAAAATTGATATTCAAAAACACAACCAAGCATTGCAAAAAACAGTATTGTACCATCAACGCAGATTTGTCTCTTGCATCTGACTTCACTGCTGAACGTATCATTTATTTCTGAGGCTCGATATCCCCATTCTTGCTGTTGATCTGCCCATTTCTTGGTTCAACACGTACCCTGAGCTGACCATTCGGAGCACGAAGAATATGACCTTTCCAAGCTGTACTCGATGTGATACACCTCCTAAAATGATGATCAACTGTGGTATTTTGGTGGATTTTCCATACCCTCCAGTGATCAAACATGGCAATTGGAAATCCACTAGAAACAGAGGCCTATAGCTGGGAAAATGATTTATATTAATCTATAAATTGAATGATCTTCCATTGCCATGTTTGATTGCTGGAAGGTAAACTTCAGACAAGACTCACATTGTGGTCGGTGTGATCATGTATGCTGCATATTCACAATCTCGGATGTAGATCCACAACTGATGGGCTACCAAGCCTGCGAGGACCCCCAGTTGGTGAGTAGTTGATGAAATCCCCTATCATTGTATGCAGCATTCATTGGTTTTATCCGAATCTCCTTGATGCTACGAGTACCCCAGCTGAGACCACCTTGGTTTCATGGTACCCCCAAGTCTGATGTTGGCTAAGACCCCTGTTGATGATCTGAAAAACTCCCATAAAATGGCCAGTGAAGACCACCATTTTACATGCCAGGTGCGCCCATCCCAGCTCTCAACCCCAGTGGCTACACGTTTGTCGATCAAAGGCATCGTCAGCCATTCGCTGTTCTTCAACGCCTCCGTCACCTGCGGAACACAATGGGAGCCTCTACATCGATGGGATTTCCCATGGAGATGGAAGTTTCCTACAATCTGGGATCCCCAAGTCACCATGGGTAGAATAGTCTAATGACTTGGATGATCGGGGGGGTACCCTTTTGGAAACCATGTAGAAATATGGGGTTTCTATGTAATTATCTTCATGGGATTAACCTAATACAGTAGTGTCCTTTTGAAAAAAGTGCTGCGGGGTCAGTTTGGTCTGCAAAAATGTAATTCTCATCTCATCTACCTGGTGTCGAATCGAAGCCTCAATTTCATCAACCAGTGGGTTGGAAGACCGGAAGACAGGGGTCAGACGACATGTCAATGGGCTGAACCGCCAAGTGCGTTTGAAAAATGTGGCTTATAAACAGTTTTGAAATCGCGAAAAAAATGGGCAAGCACCAAGTTTCGAGGTGTTCAGTTTCAATGGAGCGTTGATGTATGTTGATGTCATGCGACTGTCATGCTGCATGTTTTGTCATTAGACCTTGAAAATACTGAAATGAAAATAAACCACCTTTTCATCCCTCATCTTTGCATCATGATTCATCGATGCCTTCCGTGCGGAAGTTACCCACATGACCAGCCTTAAAAGTGCGCCCAAATATGTCGGCTATCTGAGCCAGGACAAATTCTCCAAGTTTTCTCATCCCAGATCATAGGTCAATGAATATCCCATTCATTGTGGTATCATAGTACCCAATTTCTATTCGGCATATAGTAAAACATTGTATAAATATAACATAATATCACCCTCTATAATGACCAACCAACAATGCTCTGTTTAATGGTGACGGGCCTGGTTCCAAGCTTCGGTGTTTTCGATTGGTGCAGCTGCAGGAACGTCGCCTGCTGAGATAGGTCGTTCAGATCGTCAGGGATGGGGATGGCTGAAAAATCATAGCAATTTTGATGGGTCAAAATGGTGAGCCCAGTTTTCATTTCGTAGCAATTACAAGGGGAAAATGAATGAAAATCATAGCTATCATGGGGAAAATTATTCCAAGGGGAAAATTATCATTGGAATAATTTGATTTTGGAATGCCCTCTACAGAATTCCCAGAAGATGCCCCAATGGAAGTCATCGGCCGCTGGTCGTTCGATGAGTGATGTAGGTTGATGATAAACATGATGAAACATGATGATTTCATCCAATTTAATCCATGAAAAAACATGACTTTCCATGTCGCGAACTATCAACTTACCAGAGGCGATTGTGAAAGTTGCATTACTGTACATGTGTATTTGCAAAATCTTCACAGTTGTTCATTCGATCTAAAATGAAAAGGCGTTGCCTATCCCGAAGCGCGTGGCTCTGAAATAGAGCTAACATCTGTGGTGGTGGCTATCCCTTTTTCGTGGTGAAAGGGTTTATCCATCACCATCACCTATCAAGCATTTAAATTACAAATGATGGACTGAAGAACACACTTGAAACATCTTGAAACCACCAGCCTAGTTGAATTGATGATAGTATGTAGGTTAAAACACTCAGGTGAACTCCCGTTCTTGGTTGCCAATCAATTCCCATGTGTCGGCAAGATCCCGAAGATCTCAATCCGTGAAGAACATGATCAGTGATACCCTTTCACTGCTACAATTCTGTTCTGTAGGTGAAATACTCAGCTTGAAACCAGTTGAAACCGCCGATCCAAATTTACACATATACGCGTATATACATGTATATATTCATATTTATGCATATTAGATACACATTACATCACATTACCTGATATTAATTACGTGTATAATAATTTATAATAATGTATAATATATATATATATATATGTATATAAAATAAATAAATAATAATATCCCCTGTGCCCTCATCAAACCCCCCACTTTAGATCACTTTAGCTGATGAGACCACTACTTTTGGTGGTTTTATCATGTTTTATTCCCATGTTGTTTCCAGTGTATCCCACATCTTCGATATGCCCATTTACTAAGTTTACTAAGTCGGTGTCATATTGTACTTGGGGGTTCAGTTGAGGCTACTTTTGTGTGTATAACCCTGGTTTAAACACATGAGTGCGGGATATAATCCCTATAACATCCTATGACTATGGTAAAATCTATCCACTTAGTTCACTGGAACTGCACTTCCAACTAACCCGGTAAGAAAACCCTCAGAGATACACAGTTTGTTCACTAGCAATTTGAATGCAGCCCCAAACTTGGGATGGGGCACTACTCGGAGGATCACCCCGCGAATTTCAACTGCTTGTCGCGTTTGTGGGGTACGGTACAGCCCCACTTTTTTGAGTAGAAAATTCGACGAATCTCGGGGACTTCTGATCACCAGGGGTCCGCTAACCACAAAAAAGATCTGTGGGATCATCCTCCAAGTAGCTAAACAGAAAAAAACATGGTCAAATCCCAATGTCCTTATGGTTTCATCAATGTTTCATCCTCATTTCTGAGGATTTTGGCTGATTTTACCACCCCACCATGTTGATACCGATGGGACCTGCGCAGGTCCCGCCCGCGCCAGGTACGCACGTCTCTGCTTCTGCATCTCTCTCCTGTGGATGATATGGGTCAAATCTGGTACCCTTGGCTTGGATTTGCCACAAAAAAAAAAAAATACCATCTGGTTACTTAACATAGCCATGGAAAATCCCTTATAAATGGAGGTTTTAGTGGGAAAATCATCCAAAATTAGTCATTTTCCATGGCAATGTTAAATAACCAGAGGGTAGATTCCCCAAGTAGTGGATCTCCCATTAGGAAAATAAGCCAAATCATCTTGAGCAAGTTCAGGTTATACTTGGGTGATAAATATAACACCATGTACTGTGCAGTCAGTCTTTGGCCTACAGACGGATATAAATCATCAACAATATGTCAAACTGTGAAACAAAATATTGGAATATATTGGAATTCCTGAGCACAAATGAGTCTCCACAAATAGACATGAGGATAGAACAACACACATGAGGATGTTAACGGAACTCCCACCGATATTGTCAAGCAGCCAAAAATTAGGATTGAATCAACCACTTTGTTTGCTACTTCATAACCCCTGCCCATTTTTTGTCGGAAATATGAATCAGTGAACCATTTCGCTGGGTTGCGTAAACCGCATTTTTGCAACTTTCGCTTCCAATCCCATCCCTGATCATATTCATATTAGATACCACCCTTTTAAGAGACCGCAATTCATGAATATGTAGATGCAATATAAAAACTTTCCTTTTTTGATGATATTTCACATTAGGGGGAAGGGGATCAGTCCTGAATCCGCTAAATTCACATATATTTTTCGATGTGTAAATCAAAAGTCTTCAACATTTCCGAGATTCATTGGATTGGTTAATGGGAAAATTTACAGGAAAATCCTATATTTGATAGGGAAAATCCATGGTTTCCTGTAAATTTTCCCTTTCACCAATCCATTGAGGGAGGATGTATCTCCCCATTTTCTATGGCTTTGGACGTCACCCATCCCGTCACCACGACTGTCTCCGGTCCTCCGCCGCTGGCGTTTCCACGACCTGCTGCAGTGTCTAGGTGGTGAAGATGACCGATATTGGATGTCCCCAAAAAAACAGGGTGTGTGTATATATATAATATATAGTAATATATATATATAGTAATATATATATATAATTATATATAATCATATTATATATAATTTAATATACATTGTATATTGTATAGACACTAGAATAGCTGGATATTACGTACATACATGTATATACTACCGTAGAATAGCGGAGTATACATTATATGACTGATCATATGAGATGTTTATGAGGCCCATGAGATGGATCGGAATGGGCAAAAACCGGGGTTTTTCAGTCGTTGGTCACTGGGGTGGCTGGTCCTCCCAAAATAAGAGGGATGGGAAAAGAAAGGAAGTTGTTGGTGGCAAACCAATCTGATGTAAAAAAAAAAAAACATGCATTGGTCACTAAATCATTATGAAAAATATCCCACGATAGAAAACAGATATGCATTGCTGACATGTACATGGAATTGTCTGGAAATGGAATTCGTTTTCAAAGCCCACCTGGGTATGGGTCAGCCGACTGGGTACCCCAATACAAAATCGATGCTTCATACTGACAATAGACTCGAATCTGTGGTCTCCTCTTAAATTCTGACCTATTTTGACCCATACCCAACCGTTTTTGCTGTTGATCTAGACATTTCTTGGTTCTCCAATAGATGCCCTATGGTGACCATTCTTTTTTTTGGAGAAGATGAAGACGACCTTAGAACCTGCCAAACCGTGGATGGATGTGATATGCTTACACATCCATGTCCCGGCTGCTTCTTAAAGAGGGGATACCCCCAAATCATCTAAGTTAATCTGACCAGTTTACTATTGAAACTCATGTTTTTTTGTTCTGGTTCTCTGGGTCCCACATGTCAAGAAACCACCATAGAATATCATGGGATTTTGTTCTTGTTTCCCCCAGTTTGTGAAGGTCTCCATACCTGTTGCTTCATCTCCCATGACTCCCACAAGCATGGATTAGATAATATGATATTGGTCCATGCTCAAACCAAGTTCAACCCCAAACCCGGGAATTCAAATGCTTTAGATCATCGAAAACTCTAGTTTCTGTTTATGTCATCTTATGTCACGCATTTATCAAAGATATCTCAGATCTTTGCCCGAAAAAGGGACAAGTTGTGGCAAAAACACCCAGTTGTGCTGACAACGGTACAACCTCAGAAATCACAGAATCTCACAGAGATGTCCAAGAAAATGGTACAGATGGAAGGTTTAGTCACATGTTTTTTTTCCGAATCACTCGTTTTTGTTTGCCCGCAATTCCAAATGTCATCTTCCCGTTCCAAAATGCGGAGTATCATAAGCAACATTGCTGGGCAAAAACCACCCAATGCATCCCAGTGTAGAATATGTCTAACGAACACGATCACCCTAAGAGGACTCCTCACAATCGGCCCCGCAAAGTTAAAGTCCTAAATCTTGACCATACCCAGTTGAGTATGTCCTAAATGACTTGATACCTCTACTGTTTGTGTCTGATATTCCATGATATGGCCAGGATTGTTGGCTGAATATGTCAGATACGAACAATTCCCCCAAATTCCTTGGTGATCTCTCCGTTTTGGCAACATTGGTTGGTTACTAGTTGGTTCATCGGCTCAACCCCATTCTTTGGAATTTTGGTGGTCTCCCCATTTTTCAGGGGCACCCATTTTGCACGCCTCCGGAACAGGCTCTTCTGTGGCCACTGGTGTCCCTTCGGCTGCCTACAGACGGTGTCTGAGTAGTTGGCGAACATGACTGATCGTAGACATGCAAAAAAATGGTTCATGTCTTCAGCCGAGATTAAATAGCAATCCTCACTTAAGAAGAAGAACAGAAACTAGAAAGCACACTATTCAAGAGTAGTTGTCTACCAGCAAGAGCTTTACCAGGGGGAGCCATTCTTGAGGTTGTATTGGTTTCTCAGTGTGCGATGCCAGAAAGTTGAAGTCCAGGCAGATTCAAAGGGTTGAAACTTTGAACCTTTGAAGTTTGTTCAAATGGATGCATCCACTTGAAACTGACCGGAAACCACTGGATGTGCATCCCAGTTTTTGTCGGGGGTTATAACATGTTGTAACTTCTAAGCCATATAGAGCTGGGGATATCACATATATAATATTATGTAATTGCATAGGGGTATAACAAATAACTCATTTACTAATCGGTATGCACCCCCAAGCATGGTCAAAAGACCATCGAATCTCAAAGTGTCCGTGGCGCCGTGTACTCGACCCAGCAACCAAATGAGGACTGACCAGACATGATGAGGCTTGGTCACACAGCCGCAACCGAATCTACATCTTCACCTGGGTGGTACTTGTTGATTGTTGACCCATAGTCGTTCTTCACATCGCAGATCGGGCCTTTTCGTTCGTGTGAATGGCAAAGGTAGAAGTTGTTTGACCCGCACCCCCCGGCAAAGTCCAAAATTTGATGTCACCAGTCCTGTCGGTCAAACGATCGACTATCTCACAAAAATCCTCCTTCTCTGTTGCTCAAGAATTCCGTTGGTCAAACGATCAATGTGGTCAAATGTGCTCAAAGCCGCATTGCCCAACCATGAGCCAATCTTTTTCCAGCTGGAAGTTTCCCTTCGCCCGCCTCTTCAGGAATAGCCTGCCATCAGACCAAGAGACGGCTGACCCACCATTATAAGAACCACAATCACTTGGGTAATTAATTCATATTAATTCGAGCACCCCAGAAATCGAACATATATGGTGATATATGGTGATGAGTATGTAAACACACTCTAATATCTCTGATCTGATTCAAATTTGTGGTCAGGGTTCTGTGTTTGGGTTTTTCCTTTCAGTAAGAACACATGGAAATTGAAAATGTACCAATTGCCACATCTGCCCAGTTCACTGTGGTTCCTGTGACCTTCAATGCACATCTCCAACAGGCACGGGTCGAAAGTCGTTGGATACCGTGTACGCCGTGTACCCTAAAGATTTCTCAAGGTAGACTGTTTGCANGTGACCTTCAATGCACATCTCCAACAGGCACGGGTCGAAAGTCGTTGGATACCGTGTACGCCGTGTACCCTAAAGATTTCTCAAGGTAGACTGTTTGCAACAAGAGAACCAAATCTGCAGGCCCTGCAAAGTCTGAAATCTTGACCATACACAAGTAAGTCCCAAATGACTTGATACCTCC
>BGPT01000753.1:115560-140952 GCA_003297045.1 Symbiodinium sp. clade C Y103
TCGTGTTGGCAGAAGGGTAAAGTCCAAACAAAGAAGAATAGCCGGAGTTGGAAACCGGAACCTTTGATACTTGCGATGGATTAGCCCAAGGATAAATCAAAGGAAACCCTGGTTTTAACCGTCAAACAGAGGTCTTTCCTGCAATGTGTCATAATGTGTCCTTTCAATGAATCCATTGACACTTGGAAGATTGTACCGCTAGAAGTTTCCCTTCGCCCGCCTCTTGAGGAATAGCCTGTCAGTGTGGAGACGGGTGACCATGCCCACTTTGCCATCCCAGAAATCCAACACAGAACCCCAAGGGTTGGGCTGGTGATTTCCAACTTCATAAGCAACACTCGTGGGGGAACACCAGCCCGTACAAAAGCATCTAGTGAACATGGTAGGCCTACCTTGATTCCTCAAAGTGGCAACTACATGCTTTCATCCCTTGGTGACTGCAAACTCACCCCCAATCGATAGGTCAACAACACAAAGCTTCAGTTTTCTGCTGGCAAATTCCCACATACATTAGATCCAGTACCCCTTATTTGAGTTCAAATTTGAAGCTGTTCAATCATTTCAAGCAAAATATATGGGCTAGTGTGAAGTCAATAGGAACACATGGAAGAGATATACCATGATATACCCATTTCTGCATTTGTGCTAAGTTCTCTCAAGTCGGAATGTCTACGATCGTAAAGTTTTTAAAGAGGACCACCCAAACAAGTCGAAGATGACTTAACACCCCCACAACTGGCGGCTGATATTGAAAGATATTCCCAAGATTGTTACAGTGATTAAACATGCTCAATCCACATAATTTCAAAGGTTTCGGGATCTCCGAGCATGATAAACCCCAGGTTTTTTGGCAGCAAATACACCGTTCTGAGCTGGTGCAACCCTGTGATCTTTCCTGGTAGAATCCCCCATACAATAGGCTCAATATGGCTCAGTCCATTTCATACGCCTCTGGAACAGGCTCTTCTGCAGCCACTGGTGTCCCTTCAGCTGCCTGCGGTAGACACCGTGTCTGGGTATTGAAAGCCGAACATNTCCATTTCATACGCCTCTGGAACAGGCTCTTCTGCAGCCACTGGTGTCCCTTCAGCTGCCTGCGGTAGACACCGTGTCTGGGTATTGAAAGCCGAACATGTTTGATCTTGAACGCCAAAAAGAAATAAAAAGAACAACAGTAGTTCGCATCTTTTGGATTGGAAAATCACACTTATCGCCTACCATAAAGAGCTTTCCTTCCCAGGAAAGCCGGGTCATTCGTGTTGGCAGAAGGGTAAAGTCCAAACAAAGAAGAATAGCCGGAGTTGGAAACCGGAACCTTTGATACTTGCGATGGATTAGCCCAAGGATAAATCANTCGTGTTGGCAGAAGGGTAAAGTCCAAACAAAGAAGAATAGCCGGAGTTGGAAACCGGAACCTTTGATACTTGCGATGGATTAGCCCAAGGATAAATCACAGGAAACCCTGGTTTTAACCGTCAAACAGAGGTCTTTCCTGCAATGTGTCATAATGTGTCCTTTCAATGAATCCATTGACACTTGGAAGATTGTACCACTAGAAGTTTCCCTTCGCCCGCCTCTTGAGTAATAGCCTGTCAGTGTAATGGGAGACAGGTGACCATGGCCACTTTGCCATCCCAGAAATCCAACACAGAACCCCAAGGGTTGGGCTGGTGATTTCCAACTTCATAAGCAACACTCGTGGGGGAACACCAGCCCGTCAAGAGCATTTAGTGAACATGGTAGGCCTACCTTGATTCCTCAAAGTGGCAACTACATGCTACTTTCATCCCTGATGACTGCAAACTCACCCCCAATCGATAGGTCAACAACACACAGCTTCCGTTTTCTGCTGGCAAATTCCCACATACTTGTTGATGGTATCCCTACGCTTTAAAATACTTCAGATAAAAGACCCGCCAGTTTAATCAGCTCAATCATTTTAACCAAAATAGCGGGCAAGTGGGATGTCAGCAAGATTCAAGCAGAACACATTGCATGGTGATATACTGATTTCATACCCAGTTCCACAAGTACTTCAACACCAAAATATGTGGTCACCAAGTCCCTTTTGATCTTTAAATCATCCCCAAATGGATACTGCACGGGTCAAAACTGCTTGGATATGAACTCTAAAGTTGGGCTCTTTACGTTCCAAAGAGGACCAAATCTGCAGGCCCAGCAAAGTCTTCAATCTTGACCATACCCAAAGAAGTCGAAAACTACTTAGTACTTCATTTCCCCACCACTGGAAGATCGTTGGCCGAAAAGGCTCAATCCGAGCCATTTCTGAAATTGGCTTGGTGATCTCCTTTTCTTGGCGGAATTAATCCCAGATTCTGGGCCGGGAATAGATCATTATTGGTTTCTGCAGCCCCTTTCTTGCAATTTTCGCACGGCACCTCCGGAACAGCTTCTTCTGTGGCCACTGGTGCCGCTTCGGCTGCCTGCATGTGGGTATTCCAGTTATGCCCTCAAAAAACGGTCCATATTTTTGACTGGAGAGATATAAGATAATGTGGGTAAAACAATAATAAACCACCCATTTGGGAATGGTGTATACCACCTATTCATGGTGATTTGGGGGATGGTTTATTATTGTTTTACTAACATTATGTGTCTTTTTAGAGACTTACGTCACACGATTAACCTTCCATTAAGAAAGACCTTCGTCAGGAAAGGCGGGTCGTGGCGGGTACTAGTGGATCTTTGCTGATTTCAGGAGCAACCACCAAGCGAGTTTCGTTGGTTGCAAACCCATTTGAGTGGGCAAAATCCTCATGTGCTGAAGGTGAAATCAATTAATTACCCTCTGGTAAACCAACATAGCTATTGAAAATGGTCATTTATAGTGGATTTTCCCACTAAACATGGTGATTTTCCATAGTTCTGTTAGTTTACCAGAGGGTATTCAAAACATCTGCCGGACGAACAATTTCAACGTAAACCCACAAGGTGTTTCCCCCCAGATAGCTAAGTTGACGCACATAGCTTGGTCAACCAAGGTTCATGTATGGGGGATATTATAACATAATTATTATATAACTATAGTTGATGGATGTTAATGGGTTTATAAACCAGCTTCTAGCCAGGGGGGCTCACCTTGTAGATTCGATTAGATAGATCTTTTTGGAAAACACCGAAGGTTTGATCTTTTCCAGATTCTAAAAACAAGCCTCCACAGTCCCAATATATAATTCAAGCATCATTCCCACCACTAAACCGGCTATTTCTTGCTATACTCGTGGGGATTTTCCAGGTATTCCTCGATATATCTGTTCAAGGTGTATATTGGTTTGTCTGAAAATGGGGTATACCTCCAATATCCTCCAAGGAAATCGCCACTGAATGGGGAAAATGATTTTCTTAACCATTGAGGTTTAGGGGTACACTATTTTCAGACAAAGCCATATATCTGGCAGTGCTTGGATGATCCTGGAAAATTTTGTGTCGCCTGGACCCCTTCGGCATCCTCTGGGCTTGCGCTTGGAGGAACCTGCCCATGACGCCCCGGGCGAGGAGTCGCTGGACTAAATGACATGGGACAGTTTACAACTTGGGAAGTAGAGTTATTAGATGGTTTACAGTTGATGGGATGATAAGTATATGATTAAATGGATTATAAATCGACTATAACTATAGTTGTCACTTGCTAAACTTGGAGGATCACCCCATTTAATAGCAACTGATCAGCAACCATACTTATATCACTTATATCACATCCCATTTTTTAATGGGGGGTAACCCACGAATCGGGGACTTCTGACCAGGGTTACTAACCACTTACTAAGTGGTATGATCCTCGAAGAAGGATCCTCCACTGCTTCATCCCACTTAGCTTGCAACATATGGAACATGGTGTAAAACCCATATATTATACAACTGATGATTTTCCTTGTATAATTAAACAATGGTTACCCCCACTACTCTCCGGGGTCATCAAACATGGCTGGAAAATCCCCCATTTAGATCCCTCTTGCTCAATGATTTCCCAGCTATAAACATCCATTTTGTTCGGGGCTTTCCCAGCCAACGGAGTTTGATTGCCGAATGGTATGATTTCTACCATCCGAAAAAAGACTCAGATCTGACCGTGTTGATATACATATGATATTGTTTCTGGTATGCAATCTGACTTCTGCCGGATATATTAGATTATATACAAGCCTCTAAAACTTTGGGTCCGGGCATCTTTGGTTTCGGGGCCCTTTTCAAATGCTTTCGTAATCAATACTTGCAGTTGTTCCTACTTTTAGCCAGATGCTTTCCCATATGTTCTCGATGTTCCTATTTGTTCCATGAAAAATATCCATTCATCAGATATTTAAGGGAAAAATTACAGGAAACCTCTACATTTGATGGTAAAAACCATGGTTTCCGGCTCGCCCAACGAAACCTATCCAATGATCCATTGTTTCTCATATCCCCATGGTATGCCCATTACCAAATTTTGGTGGAGTTGTTTCATCGCTTACATCGCCTACTAGGATCATGCCGCCCTGGCATGAAACCCACAACTCGGTAAATTGACTGGCCCACTCACCAGGCATGATCTGAGTAGGGTGATCCACCCAAAACCATGGATGGAAACCCGAATTTGTCATGAGTGAATCGAATCACCATGAAAAATCACCATATATGGAAATCCAGTGAAATCCTGATGTTTCATGGGTGTTTCACCATGTGTCATATATAGTTTCACCATTTTTCACCATGCTTCTTTCTGAAATCCATAGTCGTTTATGGTTAAATCCACGGTTTTCCCCCTACAAAACCCCGTGTCAAAAAACCGGGAAAATCTCCAAAATCTCCAAGGAATTTCACCTCTTCAGCCACCAAGCCCTGCTGCTTGGCACAGCTCATGGCGCAGTTGGCCATTTTCTGTGGTTCCAACTCCTGAGCCACAGGACAGAAGAGTTTATTGATGTTTTTTTGGTGTGGAATATTACTAGCCTCTGGAAAATTCACAGTTTGCTATTGAAAATTGCCATTTAGAGTGGATGTTCCCATTAAACATGGTGACTTTCCAGTTCGCAAAATGTTAGTTTACCAGAGGGTACCATCAATCATGGGGATAGAATGGCAATGGGTATATATATATATATATATATGTATATGTATAAAAAAATATAAATGTATGTATATAAAAATATAATATATATATATATATTGGGGATACGATGATGATAGAGAAGACCTATCCGAGGTAGACCCCACCAAAAAAAAGACACAGCGTCCGTGTTTTCACACCTGAGAATTCTTTTGATGGAAACAACAGCTGTTTCTTAAACTCCCAAAAGAAGGATGGAACATGAATCCACCAATTTCTTCAGATTTGTTTGCTGAAAAAATGGCCTATGAAACAGTGAAACCCAACAAAGATGGAAAAACCTCGGTGAAACCGGTCTCTGGTAATTGGCCACTTTTATGGCCAACTACCCTGGAGCGGGAGCATTTTTCCCATTCCGTACCTCATTTTTCTGGGTGCATCGTCCAGTTCTGCGCTAGGTTCAAGTGTGTTTCTGCTTACCCTCTGATAATCAAACATGGCTTGCTGAAAAAGCTCCATTTATAGATTAAAACTGCTGAAATCCTCCTACCTGCTGAAATCAATCCTGGTTGGTGGTTTCAGAGTTTCAACCCCTCTGAAGAATATTCATGCGTCAACTGGGATCATTGTCATATTTCTAGGGTTGAAAATCATCACAATATTTGAAACCGCCAACAATTTGAGCAGATATCCACAACTTGGCTTGGGATTAGAAAAAATGACCAAACTCATAGTTGCCATGAGACAACCAGAATCCAGAAATGTCCAGAATGGTGACTCTCAGCCCAACAAAACACCAAAAAAGGTACACTGTTGGTTAAATCCACCACTTTTGATCCTGAAATTCCCATTCTTTGTCCATTCTTTGATGGTGAAAAACCCACCATATTTTTCATGGAGATGACACGGCCAAGGCGAGACAAGGCGCACAAAGACCCTGCTGTGCCCAGGATGGACAGTTCTCATCCTGATCCATCAAAGGCATTTCGCCTGCATCATGGGCTCGGGATGGATAAAGAACATCCATGGATGCGCATACTTTGCTTAGTTGGGAAACAGAACTCCAAAAACTACAGGGTCTATGATACATGTCTTTTAAACGTACTTACAATATACATATATGTAACATGAATATGTGTATATATATATATATATGTATGTATCATGGAAGCAGTTGATGAGGTTTATAAAAACCAACTTATACCGGAGTGGGGCACAGCTTGTAGGTCTCTAAATTGTCTGTAGATGGTCAATTCTAAGATATAGCTTTATTGATGCCTGTTATATATAGATTTTACAAATGGCTTCCAATGGAACGGTTCCAATAAGGACAAAAGATACACTTCTGTCTAATGCTACCAACTGTCATCCTCATCAGACAAGCTATTGTTTGCTATGAGACGACCTTCGAGTTTGCAGTGGCGAATGCGATCTCAACTCACCAATACTTCAACATGTTTCAATACATTTGGCAAACAATATCAATCAATCATTACTGGGTTTGTCTGAAAATAGGGTACCAAAAAAAACCATGGTGTTCATCACAATTTCCCCAATTTTTGGGGGGGTATATACCCCATGTTCAGACAGACCTGTGCTATGGTCAATTGACCTAGGGAACCACCAAGTCGCTGGTTCCACTGAATCAGCTCCATGACTCAATGGGAAATCCTGGAATTAAATTCACTAAATGCTGGTTTTCTTGGCAAAATCAAACTTTAGCATTTACCCTCCAGTAAACTAACAGTTCGCTATTGAAAATGGCCCTGTATAGTTGATTTACCTATTTAAAATGGTGATTTTCCATAGTTATGTTGGTTTACCAGAGGGTCCAAATGGCGGGTTTTCCAGCAAGCCATATTTAATTGCCGGATGGGAATGAGAGAAGACATGAGAAGACTCTCCCAAGAAATCCCCAAGAAATTTCCGCGGATGGTCCAAAGTATTTCTGAATCACAATGCCTCACACTCGTGGACCTTAGAATGAACAATCGACAATTTGCGGGCGTTGCACAGTGTTTAAGTATCCTTCGATATATTTGGTGTGGAGACAAGCCACCTTGGGTCCCTCCGACCACGAAAAAACAACAACACCACACAAAAAAACCACACGTTTTTGCAGAGTCAAAAGCCCACTGGAAAATCCAATAGGACTATGAGTCAAAGGGCTTGTGGATTCTGAGCATCCCCACAGAAATTTATATTTACAGTATATGTGCCATGGTCAAAACAATGTATGGTTTATGGTCTACTGGGTATATCAACCCCTATTATAATGGATTGATGACCATCCCCCAATATTATATAATATGGGTAGTCGAATTGTTCACCATGATACATTTATAAAGGTAGGGTCGGTAGTGTCACATAGTCTAACTCCTTGAAAAAACATCAACCAGGCAGTGTTCCAAACCCTCTGTCGCTTTCCACTGGTTGGTTGATAGGATTTTCCAGTTCATGGACTGTGGTAATCCCCAATATATATATATATATACATATATATATATATACATACATGTATTATATATATATATTATAGTGAGTAGTACACTCCCCAAACTCATCATAAACCAAATCAACCAACACGGCTAGATCACAGCCATTGCTGAACTGGGTTGTGGAAGAACTGTCAGCAGCTGAACCACACATTTTTTCGATGCTTGAGAACGGCGCCATACAGTCAGGGGCCCCGCTCCCAGTTGTCGAAGGGGTTGCATAGCTATATCTTTGGATAACTAGAGAGCAATGGACTTGTCCAAGCAGGGGAAATAGCCCAATCTTTGGCCATCTTGATGATATAATTTTGGAGTTCAATAAGAGTGTCATGGGCAACCCCAGCAAAATGACCGGGAGCAGTGCCCCCATTCTGCTCTGTCCACTGCCCTTGTGAGGGCTACCTTGACAGCACAGATCAAGCCAAGTGTTTCAAGCCTCAGCAATTGTGGATGATTTTGAAGATATGCAAGGTGCTGCCCCCGCCTGAAGTTTGTTGGTTGATAATCACCATTAACTACTTCGATATATGTACCATAAACCCTATATAGTGAAGTTGGAGCTATGTTTACCAACTTAGCAATGAATCGCTCAATGGGGCACCACCTTGTGGGCTTGTCTGAAAATGGGGAATACCCCCAAGTGGCCATCAAACATCATCAAACAACAATGAACATGATGAAAGAGGAATCTAGGGGGTAAGTACCCCTACTTAGAGACAACGCCATTTTGGAGATGTTTTTGGATGGATCAAAACCCGATCAACACACGATGTTGTCAGAGCTGGATAGCAATTGTTCACATCTCCATGGAGAAAGGCTAAGAATCGTTATCTATGGCGAACATGGGAAATCCCACAAAATCAACTCCTTGCATCTAACTTCGCAAAAGCTGAAATGAACTACCCTATGGTAGACTAACATAGCTACTGAAAATTGCCATTTATAGTTGATTTTCCCATTGAAAATTGTGATTTTCCATATTTATGTTAGTTTACCAGAGGGTATCATTCATTGGATCAAAATGACTTCCCTTTAAAAAGTGGATCCAGATCCTAACAATGACAAGGACCGATTTTGTGAGTCCAACCAGCTATACTAGTGACTTTGATCCGTACCCATACCTACGTGAGTATGGGTCAGTTCACGTTGGCACCCTTCTGTTTACGCCGATATAGCTGGGAATTATGGATGTTTATCCCAACAAACAATATCCAAATATTATATGATATATGGATATATGATATACTGATATATATATATATATATGGTATGTTATAGGTTCTGATCCAGAACAGATTTTGAAAAAACGAGGTTTTGATCATTTTTGATCCATCCCCACATACCTATGCTGTACAGTTTTCGTCTCCGTTGACGGCATCCAGCTGCATTCGCAGCTGCGACGCTGCGAAGATCTCAGAAAAATTGCAGCGCAAGTAGAGGCGAATATTCAGAGCTAGGGCAATGAGGCTGGAAATGATGATCCCCAACCAGAGGCCTGACGCAAAATCTGAGAAACGCAGTTTTTTGGACCGGCCTAAAAAAAAACTGACCAACTGAACAACCTACCAAGGTGTAAGCAATGGAAACGCATTGCTAAGTATAGCGGGCAGCTGGCCTCATTTTGTGTGTGGGTCTTATGCTATGCACTGTGTAAGAAGATTAAAGATGCTCAAACAGGTAGAAAAAGAGCTGCGATTGCTGACTCTGACAAACAAAATGGATCATCATCTATGCATATTAATATATCTAAGATCCTGAAGACTTTGACACAATTTAGCCCGAGACATAGATAGCCCATGTGCAGGTTTCATGATGGTTGGAGGATCATCCACCAATTGTGAACATTCTGCTGATCCTAAGTTCATGAACTGGGAAAATCCAATTTCTAAAGTTCCAGAAAAATCAGTGTCTTATTTGGTGAAATCTGGGTTGGTCCCCCATCTTCCGACTCAGATTCCCCCCCCCCCGGCGCCGGTTACATCCGCGCGGCCTGGAACGGCCAGATGCGCAGGAAACGCCAAGGCAGCAGATACTGGGAGCATGACCAGCCAGTAGCAGAAGATGGACACCTTGGACTGTGAACTGTGGGGAGACCTTGGGGATGCTTCTGGGGAATTTATGACTCCCATTTGATGGATAAAACTCCTGATGGTTACTAGCCAGCTACTAATTGACCATATCAGTGGTGGGGATCCTTTTAGCATGGGAATATCATAAATGATGATTTGAACAATGAATACCTAAAACTTTGAAATGGTCAAGTGGGTTGGGATTCTATTGCAAAATGGGATGTTGGATGATGTTTGCTTATGTTTGCTTGACGAAACTTGATGAAACTTGGGATCAAAGACGTCTGGGATAATATCCATGAAAAATCCATAGTTGACCACTTATTCCCCATATATATATATATATATGTATATTCTAATCCATTATATATTCCACAAAAATGCCCCATTTATTGCCCAACTAATCCATTATATTCCATTATATCCATTATTTCCACTAATCCACGGGCAACAACTTTTTAGAACCACGGCACAACTGGTGACTAACCATGGAGAATATGGATGTAATGGGAATATACGGGGAATATGGACGGTCAATTGTGGATAGAAAGGGGATATCATGAAATAATGATGATATGATAGAATATACTGGAATACAATGGAAACAAATTGTGTATTCAGATATGTGCCACGGTCAAAAAGATGGTCTATGGGAAAAGGTCATCCATCCCATGCCATGGGAATCCAAACATAATGGGTATATAAATCGCTATTTATGGATTGATGACAATCCACCAATATGGGTACATAATGCAAGTTTTGACTTCCACCTGGCGCTGAGTAGCCGATCTCCACGCTAGCGTATTGCAGGCGTCAGAGAAGAAGGTGAGAAGAGACAATGGCGAGAGACGCCAAGGAAACTCATGCAAAGGAAAAACCCAACTTTCCAGATCAAAAGGAATCGTTCGCCCATGTAGGATTGTCCATTCAAGCACAACTGTTAAACCTTGCCAAATTTGCGAAGTCTGTTGTCAATGCGGTTCGACTGAAGAATACGCTTCTCATGAGGAATCCGGTCAAGCTCGGTCAAAGTTCTCATTCCAACATGTGTAATATTGAAGGGAGAAGGGGTTGCCAGTGAGTCCCCTTGAACCATTGAATGCAAGTTTTGACCATGGCACATATGGTCAAAAATATGGGATCTTGTAAACCAACAATTGATATGGATACAATGGTGAATAACTACCTGATAATCTAAGAGTTTACAGTGGAAAACCACCATCAAAATAATATATAGGTAAATCGGTAAATCCTTCCACTAAAAGGGTCATCTGTACAGTGGCAAAACAAACTGTTCGTCATTACCAGAAGGTAAGAAAAAATGGTCAACTAGTTGGTGGTTTCAACCTGAGCCGCCATCCTAGATGCCTTGGTTGCAGCACCCTGGCCACTCCAGGCACCTTTAAGGGGATACGTATCCACCTAGGTGTGAAGTAGTTGGTGGATGTTCATCCCCCAAAAAAACGGTACAGTATTATGTCTTGACCCATCCCCGATGAGCGTTCAAAACATTCCGTTTGTTAAGAGTCCGGAATTCCCACTTCATGGATGATGAGAATCAAATAATCCCAAATCTTTGGATAGGACAAGTCTAAGTCCAAAAATCATGAAGCAACAGGGTGTCTGGCAGCGCTCAAATGGGATCATCATCTCATTTCAACGATGAACCGAAATTTCCCGATGAACCCTTCGGTCGTTGAACATAGGGAGATCTCCAGCAAGCCACGGAGCTACCGGAGGGTCAATTTGAAACCATGAACCAGATCATCCCCTAATACTTTCCTGGTGGTTTGGTTTTGTCGACATTTCCCTCATAGGAGATCTTTGAGGATTTCTCGAGATACCATATATATTAGCTCTGCTAATCTGACCTGGTTTCGCGGGGAAACCACATGTTTAACGGGAAAGATCATGTACAGTATATATATATATATAAGTTGCCAGGTTTGAGGATTCTCCGGCCAGCCATGGTAAGTTACCACAGGGCTACAGCTAGAACTACAACTTGTACTTGGTCGTATGATGTGTCAATATGTGTCAATAACTTAAAACAACTCCCTAGGGCCATCTCATGCCTTTTTGGGAATGATCTCCCATTTTTGTTCCCCTCTGGTAAGTTAACGTAACTATGGAACATCCAGCATTTATAGTTGATTGTCCAATTAAAACGTCCATCTATAGTGGATTTTCCATACTATTCGTTCCCACGCGTAACCCATGAGGTCGCTGAGCAGCCCTTGAGGCTTTCGCTTGCAGTCCAAATCCTGCCAGACAATGAGAGAATCAGCGTGGCACAATTCGTAATAGCCGTATCAAAATCTACCCTCTGGTTATTTCACATAGCCATGGAAGCCATGGCCCATGGAAATAGATGATAAAAGTGGTGATTTCCCTATTAACGATTGTGATTGTCCATTTCGCTATGTCAAATAACCATAGGGTACATGTAAGATGATGCATAATATCCGTTAGGGGGTACCATAAGATCCGGGGTATTACCCTACAACTATATATATTTATTATATCAAACCATATATGAATATGACAAACCATAGTTCACCATAATGAATCCCATCCCCATGATTTTCAGCTGCCGGGGTCCTTGGAGAACCCCCTGCAGCACTTGGTTCAGTCCATCCAAGATCCCTTGCACTGCCAGGATTGGCCTCGCAGGTGCGGAAATCTTGGGACAATCATAGGGAGATGATGAGAAAAATCATGGGGATTTCCATGGATATATGGAGGTTCTCTAAGTCATGGGGATACCCCTAAATCATCCGTTTGAATTTTCTACTAATGCATCCATTTCGGGGTGCCCCCATTGATGGAAACCCCTATATCATCCTATATATATATATATATTTATTTTTTCGACATGACATGACAACACCGTTACATGCCCAGTCATCCAGTCATCTCCGAGTATATATGTTACCCATAGTGAACTCCGGCGGCGCATCGGCACCACCCCGCCAGGCCACACAACCAATATTCTTGATGCTGTTGGATTTGTTGAAAAATGGGTGTAGGTCACCCGAGGGCCCTGATGCTCTTGGTCAAACCTCCATTGTTAATTATTAATCTATTTATCCTAGGTTTACTCAGTGATCTGGATAAATCATATTAATGCACCAACCTCAAAACTACAGCCTTTTGGGGATGGTGCCCCTCCTTATATACCCTTCATTCGAGTGACGTTGCAGTGAGGTTGTTATAATGTATCCAAATATATCCCAATATATCCCATTTGTATCCCCTTTGTTCAATCTATCCCTCTGATTGCATTCTTTGCTATGTATCCTCGTTTTACGTCAATGATATCCAACCACATATACCATCATATACCATCAAACAGCACCATTTCTGCATATTCTCCTCATGAAACCCCAACTGTTGAAACCATGTGACGCAATCCCAAAGGGTCGATGGAAACATCATGGAACTACCCACCCTGGTTTCACCATCCGTTTCGGCCTCGTTGTGTTTTGACGACAGGGATGACTCCACCGGGATTTACCCTCTGGTAAACTAACATAACTATGGAAAATCACCATTTTTATTGGGAAAATCAACTATAAATGGCCATTTTCAATAGCTATGTTAGTTTACCAGAGGGTATTTTGTTTCCGAGTGACATCAAAGTCATCAAGATCTCTTGCACTTCTGCGCTCTTTGGCGCATAAGCATGGGAAATGGGACGTTGTCCTTGGGCCATTGGATGGCACTTGTCCAACACTGAGGATAAATTCACCAATGGAAAAGGGGGTGCAACCAGCAATCATGGGAAATATCTTCATGGTAATCCGGATTCATATCAAATCTCAATGGGGATGAAACCAACCATGGAAATGGGACTGATGCAACCAGCAACATGATACTTGGGTCCAGAAATACCCCAATTCATGGCGATGTCGAGGGTAAATGATGATTCCGGGGCAGCCCAAATGTCAGACAGCCCCTTATTTCTGTATGAAAAATTGCAGAAAACTCTGGTCAAAAACAGGCTACTTAGTATTCTCTATCTGAGCAATGGTCAGCAAATTTTGACTCATCTGTCTACTCATCGCCCTATCCAAACACCCACTGGGAATTCCAATGCCACTCATTTTTTATTGGGTGTGTTTGAAAATGGGTACCCTGAAGTTCTCGCCATTTCGGGCAGATGATGTTCTTCACCTGCGGATTTGGGGATACCCGCGCTACCAAAATCTTCAGACTCCAAGTAGCCAATGAAGAAAACCAAACCCATCAAGCTGGCAACGAAACAGTTCCACTGCAATGCAGCGTGGCAGTACTGTTTCACTTCATCCAGGGCATTTCGACCAGTCGCACCTGCATCGCAGCTTACCCAGGGGTCTGGTTGCTGGGACCCCTGCGGTAATCCCCGAACTAAATGGAGGTTTTAGAGGGAGAATCATCCAGAATCCAGAAATGGAAGAATTGTCCATTGCAATGTCTGATCACCAGAGAGTAACTTATGTAGTTGGGGATTTGGTTCAACAATCTATATACCTACCCTATGGATCCAGACACTTCCTTCTCGAAAGAAAGGTAAAGCCCCCAGTCATTCTACCGGAGTCATACAGTACTTCCTCAGAAGATGTGGCTGGACCGGCGTGGAGCAACTTCCACCAACATGCTCTGCCACAGCCGACCAACAGAGTGGTTTTCAAAATTTCTTCCACAGAAATCTGAAATCCATATAAACTGCCCAATCATACTGTCCAAATTCAGACATTTCACTAAAGACAAACGGAAAAAAAAGTTATTCTTGCAATGTCTCTGGGCGAAAATCACAGACAGGTACCGCAAAATAGACCAGAATACACTTTATCCCTGTCTTCATCAAATTCTTGAGGTTTTCGCTCTTGGATTGTGTGTGTGTGTGGGCCATGGAACCAGCTAGTCCTTTTTTTGGTTGAGCATAAACTGATGTAAATTCGCCGCCCTGTAGCATGTACGTATATGTAAATATGTATTATATGTAAATAACATAATATCATCAAGCAAAACAAATCATATATCATCATATATCAATATAATTCAATATATCAGATGTCATAATATATACTCTAGGTACTACTATACATATATAGTCATATAGTACAGTATAGTTGTATATAGTGCACAGCCAACAAAAAATAGCCCCATTAAACCCCCTACCATCCCCTCACCATTTCCTCACCGCCACATTGGCACCTCCGACCAATGCGGAGGCGGCCTTCTGCGCGCCCGCGCCAGCGAGGTATAAAATCGCGTTGACATTGGCCGCGGTCACATGGGCCGCCAACTTCTCCTGCAGTTCAAGCCCAGCCGTTACCCTCTGGTTATTTCACATAGCCATGAAAAATGGCCCATTTATAGATGCTTTATGGTGATTTACCTATTAAAGATGCTGGTTTTCCATGGCTATGTTAAATAACCAGAGGGTATTTTTACATGTTTTATGGGGTGATCATTCCATATATGGGGTAACTTACTGACTCAAGACTGGGAAGGGCCACAAGTGTGGGGCGGAAGCAGCTGGAGACGGGAGAATCTCTGTTGGGGGAATGCCGTGGTCATAAGAAGGTGATGTTTTTTTGAGAGATAAAACAGGTTCAAAAAATTGGAAAGCTGGGAAAGCTGCCACTTGAAAAAGGAAAATGGGTCATAAATCACCACATATACATGAAATTTGGAAGAAAATCCTTGAAAACTTAAAGAATGAACATCATTTCAAGTGGAGCCAACTGAAAAATGATAGTAATTGAAAATGGTTACTGTTCTGAGGTTTGTCAAAGTTCGAGAGGTAAAATGTTTGTAAACTTCGTTAGTGGTACGCAGCCATCCCTCAGGCTAGAAGTGTGCGGTTGCGACGTTTTAAGACCATATCAAACCGGCTAGAATCCTGATTCCGCTCGAAGAACCAATTGGCAAATCCGCAAATAGTAGTTGGACCTAATTCAGATTCCCAGATGGATTATGATGATCCCCAATCAATATGAAAGGGATATTTTCAGTGATTAAGTACCCCAAATAACATCAAATAACATACTTCGACCAACTGCTGTGCGAAACTGCTCAATTGCGAATGGTTTGTTCACCCCAATAGTTGGTTGTTTAGGCAAGACACCTTCACTTCTTGGCTGTTAATGGGCCATCCCACTAACCCACCATGACAAAGGGGTCATGGTATTTCATCATCCCATTGCAGGTATACCGTACCAGTATATATTTACCCAAGATCATTGGATTGGGTGAAGGGAAAATTTACAGGAAACCATGGATTTTCCCTATGAAATTGATTGGGGGTTCCTGTCAATTTTCCCTTGACCCAATCCAATGACAAGAATAAACCTCTCGTGCAGATGGTTTATTTTTGGGGTGAATCCCACATGATAGTTCGATTCTCACGCGATGAAAGCAGGCCTCAGTTGTGACTCTTTAAATGAAGGAAACCCATCATCCGCATCATCCCATGATGTGACTGTTTGGGGGACTGCACCTCCATCTGTTTGCTGTACCATTTTGGACACCCATTCTTGCGGCTAACCAACCATTGTCTGCTTGCAAAATCACCACTTTTGCGGGTAGAATCACTGTTTGGCTGTTTGCTAGTAACATCACCCTTTTTGCTGGTAAAATCACCCTTTTTGCTGGTAAAGTCGCCCTTTCTGCTGGCTAACCCATATTTTCTCCTGCTTTAAAACGTCCCAAAATTCCGGCGAAGCCGAGTCGCAGGCGAATGGAAGTAGCCTGCCAGCAGCCCAAGCAGCTCCTGGCGCAGCAATGGATCCTCCATTTTGGGAATATCCTCCAGTAATTCAACATAGCCATGGAAGATAATTTATGATGATGTACCTTTAAAAAAATGATTTAATGATTTGGGGTAAGTAAATGGTACTAGATCAGCCATTTATAAATGGGATAACCATGGATAACCCCGAAATCGGGGACTTACTAACGGGGCTTATGAACCACTTACTAAGTGGGATGATCCTCCAAGTACCCTTTTCAATGGGCGTATAATTATCTGCCGATAAACAACCCATCCAATATATATCAATATCCATTTACGTCCATTTGTAAATATGTATATTTTGTATATATAATGTATATATATATATACATATGTATACGCATATACATATCTCATTTACAATATCTGACATCCATGGCTGTGTCCAAAAGTTTGGTAAATCTAAAATCGATTGATTATGGTGTTCATCTCATTTTCCCTATGAAACTTGCCATAACTGTTAGGTTATGAGTTATGATCCTGGTTTTCATTCCCCATTTTTCAGGGACACCCAGCACCGGTGCCACCGAGGCGCAAAGGCCCACCATTCCACCGCCATCATCGCCACACACGGCAGTGCCAAGCGCAGATACTCCCTGAGGCCCGGCCAGACCTCGGCGATCGCTGAGATGGCGGAGATCATTAGATTGGGTTAAGGGAAAATTTACAGGAAACCATGGATTTTCCCTATGAAATTGATTGGGGGTTCCTGTCAATTTTCCCTTAACCCAATCCAATGAGAAATCTGTTGTTTCCCACATCATCAACGTTTCTCAAACTGTTTCTATGAACCAAGATTAACCGAATTCGCGGTTTGAATCTCAAGTTTGAATCAAACATTGACCCATCATGACCCATCCCAACTCCATGCCAGGTCCATAAGGTGGCTGTCCCATCCCTTCGAGTCAAGGGGCTCGGTCGCCAATGAAGGCTCGCCAAATTTTCCACCAATGTCGGCAGTGTGGCAACGGCGCCAGCCAGGAGCTATAAAGCCCTGCGGCTGCGAACTCGCTGGTTTCACGCTCCGGTGGCCCCGGGCACTCTGCGACTGACTTTGGGTGACTAAGGGGTGCTGGCGTTGTCCACCATTTTTGTTGATGAGATTCAAAAGGGAAATCGAAAAACAAAGAAAATAACAACAATTTCCGTTTGATTATAGGTTCTCTTTCCCTGTGAAATGAGTTTCCAATGTCTTTGAAATAGTTCCCCTAATTTGGAAAAGAGATGAACAAAGCACATGTCCTAAACTCGTTTGTGAAAACTTGGATGGTTTGAGATCATGGAAACTGACCCGCCGTTCACCAAGCTAAGAAAAACGGGACTGAAGCCTCCTTATCCGCTTTTTTCGGTGATAATTCCTATATCTCCTTGGCTATGGCTCAAAATTGAGTACCCACCCTCTACTGTAGTTTGCCTGACAATTTGCAGTGGAACCCTCTTCTTTTGCACTAATTCATCATCATTTTCCCAAATCGGCAAACTCTGGGGGGTCATCCTGCATATTCAGGCCCATATTGGATGTTTTTTTTCCTCAAGATATGTAGCGCTCCCCATCTGCTCCCCCGGACCTAAGAGGAAGAAATCCAGCCATCCCTTCAAGGCCATAGCCATCCCAACACCTGTTCCACACGATGCAAACATTCTTAGTGGCTGATCCACTTCGTAGGTGTGTATACATATGTTATATATATATACGTACATGTAATATGCGTATCTGTATATATATATATATATGTCTACATGCACATATGTCTTGCATTCATGAATGGATGAATTCAATGCGTCTTTTTGCGAGAAACCATGTCTTTTAGCCCCAAACATAGAGGTTCCCTGCAAATTTGTCCTCAAGCCAAAGCTGGGAAGACAAGATTGTTGCTTGGTTGATCTCCTACTTAAAGTTTCTGCCAGTGTCTGGCTACAATCCAGCAATGGATGCCCACATCATTTCAACATACCAAGCCTATTGTGGGAAACTATGAACCACTTTCCTGCAAAGTGTGGACCGAAATCTCGGAGAACTACCGAAAAAATAGCACCTACGTGGCAGACCTTTGGCAGTTTCTTATCATCTCTTCAGATGGGAAACTGAACCGATGATTTTTCCATATCCAAATGGGATGATGTTGGGACTGTCTATGGAGATGGCTAAACATAGATAACATGTTAAGCTATTCTGATGTGGACGACGGGAAAGAATACTTATTCAATGGCCAAGTCATGGAACATTTTGGAGAGTGTACCAAGTCGTTTTCCAAGTCTCAGCTCAATTTCCGAAAAATAGAGACCTCTCGAATCCTACTATTTACTGCGGTAAATTTTGGTTGTAGCTCATGTGAGGGGATCCATAGCCATCTATTTGCACCTTTCCCGTCACTGGCAATGCGACAACACTCGATCAATTGTGATGCGGCAAAAACCCAAACAAACCCAAACAAAACCCAAACAGCTGGGTACTGTAACCCCTTCAACAAAGAACCAGATAAGAATAGCTATGCGTGGGTGACCCAATCCTCATTCTTGTTAAGGATCTAAGCTGCACATCCCATCTAGGGCAAATTATCATGATTCCCATCACAGAAATTGAAATGAACATAAACGAGTTTTGCGATAACTTCTAGACTAAGCATCACTAACACATACTAACACCACTTTTGTTGTGAGCCCATCATTTCCGGCCTCTTTACATCACATCCCATGCAGCCCAGGATCCCCTCATGCGATAGCGAGGCACCAGCAGGATACACCACATGAAGTGAATCGGCAGGGAAATCATCTGGGACGATGGATCGATGGATCTCTGGATTCGGATCCCGATCTTCAAATGGGAAAATCACCATTTTTTAATGGGAAAATCAACTATTTAATGGGTTTTATATGCTTATACCCTCTGGTAAACTAACGTAACTATTGAACATTGCCATTTATCGTTGATTTTCCCATCAAAAATGGATGATTTTCCATAGCAAACTGTTAGTTTACCAGAGGGTATCCAGGCAAATAAAAGAGCATGTTTTCGTTGAAGTTTTCGAGTATCCAGGTATGGTCAGTGGATGTGAATGGTGAATCAACACAAACAAAGTAGCATCACTCAAAGAAATGTCATCTGCCAGCATGATAGGCCCCAATCCCAGGAAAAAGACGTGTCACAGAGTCATTATCCCATTTCTGAATGAAATGAGGTCGTCAAACTTATTGAATGTATGATCATATATAGTTGTACAATAAATAACAGCACCATCATATATACATGTGCCATCATATACATATGTTATATAATTATAACTATCTATACATATACATATATATATATATATACATTTATAATATATATATATATATGGCTATGGCTCAAAAACCGGGTATGGAACGGTACGCGGTGATCCGGACGTATGGAACGAAGGAGTTACACAAATGGTCTGAAATGAATTCAATCTCTTCAAAAGGGTATGGATCGANTCGGGGGTATGGATCAGGGGGTATGGATCGCCTGTGGGTCCGGGGTATGGATCGGGACCTTACATTTTGAGCTGCAGCCATATATATATATATATATATGTATATATCCCTATGGAAATCCCAGGCGATCTTTGATGCCCAGCTTAGGTGCCAATGCCCCGGGCCACGCCCCTTGCCCTGGTCGCCTGAACGTACATCCCGGGCCGCGCCAGCTTCTGCGCGGCGAGGAACTTGCGCAAGGCGCTGTATTGGAAGGTGCCCAACAATCCCAAGACCAACAGCCTGGCCATACGGGGGATCCACAATGCCATAGGAAACCCATAGGAAACCATAGGAAAATGGTGGTTTAACCCAAGAAAACATGGAATTCTATGGGATTTGTAGCTGTTGATTCATAGCTAAGTTGATGCACATCATTGGTTCAGGTTTCTGGGGAATATCTCATAATATATCGACAGTTAATGGATGTATAAAAGCAACTTATAACATCTTATAACTAAGTGCAGAACCTCACCTTGTCGGCATAAACAATCCCCAGTTGGGTCCCTGGGATGATAAGCAATGCCCCATATGTTCATGGGAAAGTCCATGAAAGGGCAGGGTTTGATGGCCATCTGGATGTTGGTGAAGTTCCCCTTCTTTGTTTGGTGAAATCTCAGAGAGTCTGGTCCATCCCCATCGTTCCCATTCAATGTTTCACTACATCCCACAATCACCAGCCTGGTATAAATGCCTGCATGGGATGCAGTCTCCTCGTCGCAGGCTCTCAGAAATCGCAACAGGGGCTCCGTAAATCCTCGCTGAGATCAGCGGCGAAAGCATTGATTGGTTTCTAGTTCGGGCTTCATATGCTGGGATCTAAGTACTGGGATCTAAGTACTGGGATCTATACTAGTACTCAGAAATCCACCATTGCTTCAAGCAAATTGTACTGGGATCTAAGTCTTTATACTTACTGGTGCTAAACGTAGGGAATGGCGGAATGATCCGATTCACAACTATGAACAATACTGAACAATCATACCATTCACATTCATTCACCGGTTTCCTACTGAGCAACAGTCTGTAACAGATTTCTGTTCATCTTTGGTATCCAACCAAGAAAGTATGCTCTCCCTCTTCTGCAACTCCCATGGCTGTCTCGCGGACTCCAACTCCATCCAGAAGATGATGATATTTCAATGATGGACAGTCCAGAATTGATTAGTGTAGTAGCGATTCAACGATTCACAGCCCTACTGTACCTCCTCCCATTCATTGGATTTAAGACTGGGATACCATTTCTATTATTGGGTTGTTTGCTCCTGACAATTACCAAAAGCCTGCCATTTTTCCCCTGTACCAAGACTCCAATCACCATGCCACTGACAAGAAAGACAGCACACATCCACACCTCGTTGTTTGGATTCAGCCCAGTTTGGTGACCCCCCCCCCCTTGGTTTTCAGATTCACCCGAATGGTTGTGGTATGCGGTTGTTGTTGGTGGTTTTCTCAGCCAAATGATCTCCCCATGATGCTCTTAGGAAAAATATGTGGAGGCCAGTTCCTGGAAACGCATAAGTAATACCATCATTTACCCACCTGAATCATCCTCCTTTGCCCATCAAATTTTGGATCTCGTTTTGTTGCTGGTATATGGGGGTGCAGTTGAGACGATATCTCTCAATGGATAGATATAACCATAGTTATAACCTCCACAAGTTGGGATATAACCCCTGTGACTATGGCTATGCACTTCCAAGTGCCCGCTGTTTCAGCGGAAGAATATAGACCCAGTATCATCAACAATCAATCGGAATCGGTCATCATTTGTCAATTACTTCCCGATGTTTTGAATGCTTAAAAGGATTGTAAATGATGGCAAGGGATCCCGTTTTTCATAACTCATTCAGGATTTTTTTAAATACAGTAATTATAGTTACCCCAATCAAAACCATCATTCCGATGACATGGCGACGTGAGGTTGTTATACTTTATCCAGTAGCATGTCCAAATACATCCTCTTTTTTCGCCATTGTTGCCTATATATATCATAATATATCATAATATATCATAATATATCATAATATATCATAATATATCCCTATATTATTGCATTGCTGGTATTTGTTGGTTATGTATCCCCAGTTTATCCCCACAAAAAAAAACACCATTTGATGTTGCATCCGATCCCCAAATGCATCTCCACCCGGTTGCACGGTTGCACCGGGTGGGCCCCGGCCCGGACGAGCTCGACCCCCACCTGGCAGCGATGCAGATAGAGCTCGCAGAGCTCAAAGCGGTTCGAACCGAAGGCTTGGGTCACCAGGGTGTCCTGCCAGCGCCAGCGGGCGACCCGAAATTCTGAAGTTAGAATGATAAAAAAAAGAATGACCATGGTAGTAGTAATTTTGATACTTAGGAGAATAATGATCTAATGAATTCTAAGGATAATAGATATATTGTTAAGGATGATAATGATCATGATGATAGGAATAGTAATAGTAGCAATGATACGTGCAAACCCCACAGTTTGCCCGCGCCGACTTCAACGACGTTTCGGAACGTCAAAAACCACTGTGTTTTGTGGGACGAAATGCACATGTCAATGATCAGTCGTAGCATCTTGCCACGCACAGCTCGGGGACCTGTGCGGTGAATGTTACATCATCATCACATCATCACATCATCATCATCATCATCATCATCATCATCATCTTCATCATCATCCTGGAAACATGTTGAAGATTCCCTTGAAATCCCCCTTGGTTATGACACGAGACGTTGGGTTCCTATAAAATGCAAGTTCCAACTTTTTCCCCATCAACAAATCATCCAAAAATAAGCGTTTGATAATGAATTCACAAAACCTAATTATATGAACTTCAATTTGTAAAAATGTAAAGATTATATATATATATATGTATATATAGAGTCAAAGGGCTAATATCCCAGCGTACCAGTTAACAGGGGATATTGCAGAATCTGAGCTGGCATCTCTTCCCCATTCGCCTTGCAACACTGTTTGGGGTCTCTTTCCAGGAAAAGCTTGCAACTAATGAGCAGAAAAGAACGATTTAATTTAAACATTTTCAACATGGAAATTGACCTGATAAGCGGAAAAACAATACGCATTAACTTTAAGGATGCCGTCCAGGAACTTGTAATTCTAGACTGACAGCTGCGGATTTGAAGATAGATGCTTCCAACGCGCAGGTGGCCAGATCATGGGTTCGCAAGATCCGCTAACGGATATTTTCCGTTAGCGGATCCTGTGTTTGGGTCCTTGGACATTAGGCAATGTGCTGTCATCGAATTTGAAGAGTTAGCGGATCCTGTGTTTGGGTCCTTGCACATTAGGCAATGTGCTGTCATCGAATTTGAAGGGTTAGCGGATCCTGTGTCATGGGTCCTTGGACATTAGGCAATGTGCTGTCATCGAATTTGAAGATCCTCTAACGGATTTTATCCGTTAGCGGATCCTGTGTCATGGGTCCCTGGACATTAGGCAATGTGCTGTCATCGAATTTGAAGATCCGCTAACGGATAAAATCCGTTAGCGGATCTTGGCGCCCTTCCCTTTTTTTGACATCAGCGTGTTGGCCCAGATTGCAGACAGCCGTGACACCATGGACGTGGAAGACACATTTGGACCGGTGCTGGACAAGTGCCGGGGAGGTGTCGGGCAGGTGCCGGGGAGGTGCCAGGGAGGTGCCGGGGAGGTGCTCGGAAGGTGCCGGGGAGGTGCTGGGGAGGTGTCGGTGAGGGGAGAAGCCAGCTCAGATTCTGCAATATCCCCTTGCTAAGACTTTGGTAGAAGATCCTGCGCAAGATCTCCTTGACAGGTCCCCTTGACAGGTCACTATTTTCCATCAAAATTGCAACGTTGGAGTATGCCCACTAAACTATATTGAAAAACACATGACAAATCACAGTCGTCTAGCCGGGAAGGGGGCGTGTTCCTATATCAATATATCATAGGTGGGGTCAAACCCACCCTTTTCATAGGATGAGATGCAAGGGTGATCCTTGAATGTAAAGTTTAACGGGGGTGGGATTTTAATGATACCCGAGAAACATTTTGAAGATTCCCTTGAATGTAAAGTTTAAAGGGGGTGGGATTTTAATGATACCCTAGAAACATTTTGAAGATTCCCTTGAATGTAAAGTTTAACAGGGGTGGGATTTTAATGATACCCTAGAAACATGTTGAAGATTCCCTTGAATGTAAAGTTTAACGGGGTGGGATTTTAATGATACTCGAGAAACATGTTGAAGATTCCCTTGAATGTAAAGTTTAACGGGGGTGGGATTTTAATGATACCCTAGAAACATGTTGAAGATTCCCTTGAATGTAAAGTTTAANGGGGGTGGGATTTTAATGATACCCTAGAAACATGTTGAAGATTCCCTTGAATGTAAAGTTTAACGGGGGTGGGATTTTAATGATACCCTAGAAACATGTAGAAGATTCCCTTGAATGTAAAGTTTAACGGGGGTGGGATTTTAATGATACCCGAGAAACATTTTGAAGATTCCCTTGAATGTAAAGTTTATCGGGGGTGGGATTTTAATGATACCCTAGAAACATGTTGAAGATTCCCTTGAATGTAAAGTTTAACGGGGGTGGGATTTCAATGATACCCGAGGAACATGTTGAAGATTCCCTTGAATGTAAAGTTTAACGGGGGTGGGATTTTAATGATACCCTAGAAACATGTTGAAGATTCCCTTGAATGTAAAGTTTAACGGGGGTGGGATTTTAATGATACCCTAGAAACATGTTGAAGATTCCCTTGAATGTAAAGTTTAACGGGGGTGGGATTTTAATTTAATGATACCCGAGAAACATGTTGAAGATTCTCTTGAATGTAAAGTTTAGCGGGGGTGGGATTTTAATGATACCCGAGAAACATGTTGAAGATTCCCTTGAATGTAAAGTTTAGCGGGGGTGGGATTTTAATGATACCCTAGAAACATGTTGAAGATTCCCTTGAATGTAAAGTTTAACGGAGGTGGGATTTCAATGATACCCCAGAAACATGTTGAAGATTCCCTTGAATGTAAAGTTTAACGGGGGTGGGGATTTCAATGATACCCCAGAAACATTTTGAAGATTCCCTTGAATGTAAAGTATAACGGGGGTGGGATTTTAATGATACTCGAGAAACATGTTGAAGATTCCCTTGAATGTAAAGTTTAACTGGGGTGGGGTTTTAATGATACCCGAGAAACATGTTGAAGATTCCCTTGAATGTAAAGTTTAACGGGGGTGGGATTTTAATGATACCCCAGAAACATCTTGAAGATTCCCTTGAAGGTAAAGTTTAACGGGGGTGGGATTTTAATGATACCCCAGAAACATTTTGAAGATTTCCTTCAATAGTACGCTTATAAACATCAGGAATATATTCGTCGGAACCCTTAAGATGTTGTGTGGGCGATCTGTGGGGTTTGCGCGTAATGACGGCCAAACCCCACAGTTTGCCCGCGCCCACTCCGACGACGCTTTGGAACGTCAAAAAACACTGTGTTTTGTGGGACGAAATGCACATGTGAATGATC
>BGPT01000753.1:140975-153861 GCA_003297045.1 Symbiodinium sp. clade C Y103
CATCATCATCATCATCATCATCATCATCATCATCATCATCATTCATCATTCATCATTCATCATTCATCATTCATCATTCATCATTCATCATTCATCATTATCATCATCATCATCATCATCATCATGATCATCAAAAGGTTTAACGGGGGTGGGATTTTGATGATACCCTAGAAACATGTTGAAGATTCCCTTGAACATTAAAGTTTAACGGGGGTGGGATTTTGATGAAACCCTAGAAACATGTTGAAGATTCCATTGAACATTGAAGTTTAACTTAACGGGGGTGGGATTTTGATGAAACCCTAGAAACATGTTGAAGACTCCCGTGAACATTAAAGTTTAACGGGGGTGGGATTTTGATGATACCCCAGAAACATGTTGAAGATTCCCTTGAACATGAAAGTTTAACGGGGGGTGGGATTTTGATGATACCCTAGAAACATGTTGAAGATTCCCTTGAACATTAAAGTTTAACGGGGGGTGGGATTTTGATGATACCCTAGAAACATGTTGAAGATTCCCTTGAACATTAAAGTTTAACGGGGGGTGGGATTTTGATGATACCCTAGAAACATGTCTAAGATGCCCTTAAATGATGTGTGGGCGAACTGTGGGGTTTGCGCGTAGTACGGCCAAACCCCACAGTTTGCCCGCGCCCACTCCGACGACGCTTTGGAACGTCAAAAAACACTGTGTTTTGTGGGACGAAATGCACATGTGAATGATCNGCCCACTCCGACGACGCTTTGGAACGTCAAAAAACACTGTGTTTTGTGGGACGAAATGCACATGTGAATGATCCGTCCTATCATCTTGCCACGCACGGCGGGCGAACTGTGGGGTTTGCGCGTAGTAATACCATCAGTAAAAATAATAGTAAGAATAACAATGATAATGATGATGATAGTGATTCTCACTTGCTGACTGTGGCCAGCGTTTCATCAGGTGACAAGTACACAATAGTGTCTGGGTGTGGTATGTGGAGGTGGGCGAACGTAGGGTTTGGCGCGACGATGGTTTCACTGATTTGAAAATAAATCATGTTCGGCAAAAACAACACCTTTTGCATGCGAAAAAAAGGACTCAAAACTTTTAACACATCAGGTGCCTGCGAACCAGTGAAGCCAAAGCCCACAGCAAGGGCCACGCAGTTGTACACCAAATTCCTGGGGAAGCTTTGAAGGTTGACTGAAAGGGTTTTGAAAAGGGTCCCAACAGTCCCAAAATCCATAGTTGTGTCCCTTCACTTCTATTTCTGGGTGGGGGTCAGCGTGCCGGCAATTCAACTCTACATTATATATATCATATACATACATTATATATATATACATATAGGTACATATATTGTATACCCTCCGGTAATCACACATGTATATAATACATTTGCGTATACCCTATGAAATGGTGGATGTTCCATTGCCATCTTTGATTGCGGCGGATAATCATAAACGCAAGTTCATCATGTCAATGAGATTTTCTTTGACCTGCCTGACATCCCAGATTCATAAAGGCAATGGGACCTTTGTCATTGATTATACTTGATTCTGTCACTAATTGGGGGTTTCCTAAAATAGGGGTACCCCCAAATCATCCATTTTAATAGGATTTTCCATTATAAACCATCCATTTTTGGGTACCCGCATTTTAGGAAACCCCCAATTGACTATTCATCATGTTCATTTGTACGATGTCAGCCCCGGATTTAGATTTTGGCTTGTCAACTAGAAGGGGTCCCCCCAGATAATAGTGATATCTGCTACTAGAATGGGCGCCACCCCAATTCAACAGGCTGAACCCAGGCTTGACAGCAAGATAGGATTAGATTAGATCCGTGGATTAGATTATAAAGATTGCATTACAAGTAGGTATAGATGACATCTACCGTGTACGTCCAGATTTCTAACCAACTAATTATGGATCTATCGCCCCTTTCTGCATTTCTAAGTTGGCTTGAAATTCCAATCAACTGCTAGATATTGCTAGATACCCCCAGTTGCTGCCCATCATTGCAGTATTTGTACTATCCCCACACCAATTGCAGAAACCTGCAATTTGAAACAAAAGTGTGGATTGGAAACCCCAAGGACCTCAGAGAATGGCAAATCTCACCATGTCTCCTTGGAAAGTACCCCACAAAAATAGTTGTTAAATAATTCCAGAAACCTGAAAATCATCCAACTACCATCCCAGAAATACTTTTCGACATCTTAAGGGGTCACAAACATCGCCAACGCAAAGATTGCAACAGATTGGTTTCAACCATTGCACAGTGGACATCCTGGCTTCTGAGGCTAATTGATGCGGCTCCACGTTTCGAAGCATTGCGATATTTTTTTTAATTTCTTGAAAGCAGAAAATCTTGGACAAAATGCAAAAACAAGGATCCATCCAGATCTGGATCTGGAAAACTTTAGAGTCTTTAGAGGATACTATGTTTTGTGGCAAAACCCGTGGTTTCCTCCAAATTTCAGAGGGAATTCATGTTCCGCAGCCGGGGCTTCCCGTAAAAATTCCACAAATCGTCTCATCCCACATTTTCTCCCCTAGCCAAGATGCCCCAAACCAAGCCCGGCAAGTTCGGCAGTACTGCCATGACGTGACAACACCAGCAGCGAAATCGTCTCAGTCGCCATCACCAGCAGATACCTTCGACCCAGGCTTTTGGCCCAGTCGTTTTCCTGAAAAATATGGGATAAGCTCCAGTAAATGAACATAGACCCCGCCAAATCAGGGATGGAACATTAATTTCCATTCAAAATTCACTATTTCCAGGGTCTATGTTGAATGGGGGGATCTTTACCTCTTTTCATAGTGACCATATACGACCGTATACGACTATGTATTTATGAGGGTTGTGAACATTATTCACCAAAACATGTGGAAGTTCACACGGCTCCACAATCTCCTCAGTCCGATTTGTGTTACATCTAATTTCAACCCAGGGATAATAAGGGACCAAAAATTGTGATAATCCTAGACAATCCTCAGCTAGGACTCCCCATAAACACCCACCATGTTTAGGAGAATTGTCCAACATGATACAATGAGTAGCATCTTTATCCGGTGCATGTGATATAGTTGGTACTCTACCTCAAAGAAAGAAAGAAAGCACGCAGGATCTTAGCTCAAGGATTATGAGAAACTGCAATATATCAAAGGGTAGTATAAGCCCCCATGACCATCAATCCACCGTGATTCTTGAATCTGCTTAATTGTTGAGTATCTGGAAAAAAAAAATGTTAGTGTCAAACTACCCAACCAGAGTTTACCCAGATATGATCTGGGAAAACTGCTATACCTCCCGAATCATCATCATTCATGGTGGCCTCCGCCAGTTCTTCACTGGGGATCCTACCCCCAAAATAGCACAGCCAGGTTAGCAAAATCCGGGAGATCCATCATTCTCCAATGGATAAATCATGTTGAATCCCTTCTTGTAATGGTGAAATCCACGTGTCCAACCATTTCTGATGCTTAAACCATGTTGAAACCATCATTTTTCACCATGTTTCGTGAAAAAATCTGTGAAATCCCTGGTTTTTGACACTGAAATTCCCCGCCATGCTGCATTCCCATGGTAGGCCCGGCCAGCATTGCCACTTGCCGCCATGCATAGCAGCGCGTCACCCCAGGACGCACCGGGCCATCGACACTGTCGATACTGGCCGTCATTGCGACACCAGGGGTGAGTGAGATCTGCCCAGTAGATGGCTATGGGCAAGTGATCCACATTCGCTATGAAGAAGTGGTGCAACCACTTTCAAAGTGTTTTTTTTCCGCACAGAGTGGTGCCCCAGTGAGCAAAAACTCGCTGAGTTGGTCTATATATATATATACTCCATTAAACAAAAAAAACATATATCATATATCTAAGTAGTTCGTTGACCAACACAACTGGAGGGGCACCACCTTGGATGATTCTTCCATGGTTTTTGGGGGGAGCAAGCACTGGGAATCCAAGGGGGCCTCCAAAACAAAATTAAGGCCTGACTTTGAGGGGATATGAACCAGCATCAACCCGTATTCGGGACTTCTTCCTGAACGAAATGTTGGAAAGTCCATTTTTTTTTGAAGATGGGGAAAAAGGAAACATTTTGAATTTTGATGATCTGAGATGGTCTTGATGTGTCAGGCGTTTCTAAATATTTGTGATATCGACCCTTTTTTGTGAGGAATGCAAGGCGCATCTTGCCAACAACTTCTGGATATTTCTGGATTCTGACACAAGCAAAAGCTGCAGGACGCTCGAAGTTTGTACGTTTCAAAGGGAGCCCCAAGACATCCCAAGATGGTTTGCAAAAAAAATACAATTCTATGGTATAGGTATTTTGGAAACATTAATGGGACCGCTTGAGCTAAAAAAAATTGACTCAAGAAGGGGGAACAATAATTCAATTGGACCGCCCCCTTCCATTCCTTCCATTCTTCAATATTCTTCAGCCATTTTCCATATATGATTTATATGTGCCTAAGAAACGAAACACGATTGCGCAATGGTTACCTCACCGTTGGGAATCCTAGGAATTGCATGGAATTTCGCCAGTGTTGGCCATTGCAATTCATAGTCACTATATAGTCTCAATGGTGGTCCGACCATCCTCCAATTGGGTCGATCAGAGTTAATCATGGTTAATGTTGGTAAAACAATAAACCATCCCCAATTTCACCATAAATAGTTGGTATAAACCCTTCCCAAATGGGTGGTCACATTAAGTCTAATTCTAATCCACCTTTTTGACCATGGCACGTATGATTTGATGGCCATATCGATTGAGCATAGGTGGCCATGACAAATATCCCCCGCATCATACTGGTACTGGTTGGTAGATAGGTACCCCGTGAACTACGGGTTGTGTTATGTGGGGACTCATGTCATAATCCCAATACACCAAGAGGCTAGGAACCCCCTAAGATAAATCAACCAGCATAATTCTCAACTATACTTCCATAAAATTATATATAGTTCTTAGTGCCCAAAACAGCTAAAACATGAAAAACCATGTTTAAAACGTTTAAAAAAAAACAAACACTAAAACCCACTGAAACTCTTTAAAACTCTCGCCTGGCTCCTGGGCAACGGCCAGCAGGAGGGGCAGTACCTGCGGGAGCCAGCAGCAGGTGCTGGATATCCCCGGTGTTGGCGTTTCTATGGCTTGAAGAAGGGATAGTTATGATACCCTCTGGTAAACTAACACAACTATGGAAAATCACCATTTTTAATGGGAAAATCCACTATCAAATGGCCATTTTCAATAGCTATGTTAGTTTACCAGAGGGTATGTTATGATGATAAGCCATTGGAATATTGGGGATCCCCAACTTTTCAGACCCGAAAATAGTGAAAACCATATTTAGCCAGCAAAAACTGGAGTTCATCTGCAAAAAGCGCCGATTTGACCAGCAAGAATACAACGAGAAGAAGTCTTTAACAGCATTTTTGTTGGATGTTGCCAGTATAATGGGTGAGTATCCAGAGGGTTTCCAAGCCTTTTGCTGCGCTCCAGGAATCCTTCTGTTGTAAACAGGAGACAGCTGGGCCCTCGGGTTATTGTTGTTTTCCAGCCAAGTTTGTTTACAAAAGAGAAGTTGCAAAAGGAAAAGAATCGAAATTCAGTAAAAGTTGACTATCCACTTTAGATCCTGTTGTAGGATTCCACCTTGTTCTTCTTACAACTTTCTTGTTTACTGGAAGCTATATACTTTTAACAAGAGTCAACAAGGAGATCAAAAGAAGGCATCCTCTTGCCTTGCCAGCTATCCGGCCACCCTATAACTTATCTGCAGGTCGGAAAAAATATCGGTGCTCATTTCTGTTGGGGTGAAACAACCCCACCTAAACTCGTGGCTGATGCTGACCATTTCGGTCCAGAAGATGGACCCTCGTTGAGGGGGTGTTGCCCGCAAACAGTAGTCAATGTCTATTAATTGCAAGGGAACCCCCCAACCAAACAACTCCAGTTCTTTTTTAAGTCCGGGACATTCAACTCCTCCGATTTCTGTGCCATTTACCCCGGCGCACGTGCCAAATCATCATTGTCCGCATTGTAGCTGGAGCAACACTCTCCCGAGAGCTCAAAAAGTCCAGTGATTCACCGCTGAGATCGGGGCATCACAAATGGTTGCTGCACTTTGGTGCCTGGTAACTGTTGGCCTTAACCAATGTCAGCAATAGTAAGAGGTGAAAATCACCGTACCTGAACTCAGTTTCAAATGGCTGAAATGTGTTGCATGTTGGTGACGTTTTCTTTCACGACAGATTGTAGCTGTCAGGAGCAGTCAGCGCTGCAACGGGACCAATCATGACAACCCGGACCAAAGCTGACCTTCTCTGACCTTGCTAAAAATCGTGGGAACCCCCTAAAAATGGGATTTCAAAAGATGTATGCCGGTCTACCCCAAAAAAGGTCGATGTAAATTGAATGTAAATTGGATATAAACCAAAGTACATAATTGGCCCAAGCCAAAATAAAAGTCAGAACAAGTGAGGTTTCCTTTGATTTCCTATCATGAACAGCACCTTTGCGGGGGGGAAAACAACTATCCAACCATGAAAACACGATGCTTTTACCTCCCCAAATGGGAATCCCCCGCAACTCCAGGATTGAGGATCATCTCCTCAGGGAGGATAAGAGTCATGAAAAGCCATTCAGATCCATTCAGTAACTTTCCACCACCAGTGCTTCCATTCTGTGACGGATCAAGTTGTGAAAAAACTCACTGCGTTTTGGACCCAAACGCCGCTTCCAGATGTTCCTTGCTGGCATCATTCTGGGGGTCAAAAATAGTTCAAACCCCCAGTTTTGTGACTCTAAATCCAAAGTCTTGTCAAAAGTCTCGTTTGTACCAGGTGAAACATCCTTTTTGATAGCATCGGAATGGTGATTTTTGCTGGGAAATGATGTGTCGGACTGTTGCACGTTAGTTTTGCTACTTAAAAGCAAAGGGTTTGCCAGTTTGCCGCTCAGTTCTCACTCAGTTCTTATCTTTTTGCCAGATAAAGGCCCAAATGTTGGTAGTACAAATCTAATCCCGCAGGTTTACCACAATTGAAGTCCAACCAAAAGCGAAACATTGGTGGATTTAATCCTCATTCTTGCAGCTTCAAATCCTTCAGTCGTTCTATTTCGGACTTCAAATCCAATACAATTCTCTTGATAGACGTTCAAAATCCATGAAAATCCCCCTTGATGCTATTATATGCTCATGTTTTTGCATGGTTTTTGCATAGTAAATTTCCCCCCCCCCACAAAAAAAAAGGGGGCTTTCCTCCCACTTTTTCTCCTCGCCAGGTCGAGTCGTCTTGTCTCACCGCCGTTTCCGCGGCGCCCGCCGTGGCTCTGCCCCGCTCGCCGCGCTGGCGGCGCTGGCGCTGGCGGTGGGTTCCTGCCATGGCTACGACTGAAGGATCCCATAGATCGACCCTTGGGATTCACCCCATCACTGGGGAAAAAGATGGAAAAAGTATGAAAAAGTGATTGGATAATCATGGATGATATGGGAAAAGTGCGGTATAATAATGGATGATCATGGATTAAGTGGTTAGAAACCATACTTATAACTTGTAGTTTATAACCCACTTACACTTATTCACCAGGGTTAGGAACTAGGAACCAGTTACGATTCGTGAAATGATCCTCCAATTAGGAAATCGGCTTCATCATTTTCCTCATTAGAATTGCCACAATTCACGGTCTTCCCCATTTTCAAAACCCCTTCATAGCCATTCATCAATATCATCAAGTTGGTTGGTTATGTATATATATATTATATGTATATATATATATATTAAATTATATCCCCATCAATATCAATCTGGCCGAATTGAAATCATTCAATTTCCTGAAAATAGCTGAAACTTGCGGCCATTTGGGGATTATTTCCCTGATCTAACCATAATTCCGGTGACGTTGCGATGTGAGGACATTATAGTTCATCCAATAAAATTACTCATAAACCAACTGGGAGTTAGTGTTGTGGAATTTCACCGGCAAAGATTCATTTTTACCAAGAGAAACGTGGATGATATGGATGATGTGGATGTTGGGGCTTAAGTTTTCATGCAATGTGGATACTGGGAAATTATGGGATTTCACGGGCAAAAATCATCAAATAAAACACACGGATTTTCAGCAGCAAAATAGGTGGGTAGCCAATTCATTGGGCTCAAGTATATCCAAAATGTTGGATGTTCGTCCCCAAAAAGCGGGTATTAAACTAGATCAAAAGTGGGATAAAACATGGATGAACCTTAGCTTGGCATTCGCACTCAAGTTGGCATTCTGACTGACAAAATAATTGAATTTTCACCAGCAAAAAGATTGATTTTGACGACAAACCTGGGATGTTCACCCAAAATTGGCATTTGGAGCAACCGACATGGTGAGTGGTATACCCTCCAAATCGAGTTCAACGCCGAAAAGGGAAACTGTACTCAGTGAGTGGTTGGGAACCCTGGTTAGTAAGTCCCTTGACCATAGCGAATAAGGGCATGTATGGGAACACATGGGATAAGACGAAACATAATGGGGATGTAAGGGTGATATGATGAGACAATATGATACAATGGGGATGTATACGTACAGTACCCTCTGGTAATTTGTTGCAGAGCTATGGAAAATCATCATATCTTACAGGTAAATCCATGTAAATCCCCTATGAATAGGCCATGTTCACCCATGTTCACCCATGTTCCATAGCTATGTTGAATTACCAGAGTCTAACAACCTATGGATGTGCAGTAGCAACAAACTTTGGGATCAGGGATTGGAACAGCCACCAGATTTTCTGACCTCCAAAAACTCATCTTCCAAAAAAGTCTTCCCCCTCACTCTTGAAAAGAGAGTGACTGCTGCAATCCTATGAAATGTCCATGATTTCCAATCTTCATCCCATGTGTCCGGTGCATTAGTACATATAGCTGTGGGGCACAAATCGCCAACCTTGCCAACCATTGACATCGAATCGATCATGTTGCAATGATTGGACCCATAGAAGCCATTGGTTTCTGCATGGACATTTCGCTACACTTCGCATGTACTCGCACAATCCCGCCAATGGGAAACCAGTCTGAAAATACCCAATTCCAATGGATTGTTATCATGTTCCCAATTCAAATGGCCATAATGTGGGGATCTATTTTCAGACAAACCCAAATAATATAGAACCAATATAGAACCAAATCAGCTTGTGACCCATCCCTTACGGCTCTCCTCCGCCTTCCCCAGCGCCGCTGCTGGGACCTCCAAAGTGGAAAATCCCAGGAGGAGTCGAAGCATGACGCGAAAGGTGGGGATGGAACTATGAAACCACCGTGAAGTTCACCAACGGTACTAAAAATGTTGCAACTGGTGGTAAAAATAACCCCCATTCAAACTACTTCGACAGGTGTATCATCAACCCCAAATCGCAAAGTTGGAGTTGATGTTTGCCAACTTGGCGATGAATCGCTCGCTGGGGCACCACTTTGTGGTGAAAAAGCAAGGGTGTCCTCCCCAGTATAATCCCCATAACTGCTTGACTGAATCTGGTGAGTCTCCAAATTTGTTGCTCCAGGTTGCCACAATTCTGAAGTATCAGGGAATATGAGATAATTGATGGAAGTTGGGGAAGAAGTCCAAGAATGATCTGATTGTTGGTTTCGGTCTCATGGGGAGGGATCATCAATAAAATAGAAGTTATATATTATGTAATATACATCAATATACATATATATTATCTATATATATATATATATCATATATATATAGCGGAAATGGCACCCGGTCCGACGGGTCGCAAATGGGCTCTCCCTTTTATGCTCTTGAGCTGAGGTCCCTACGGATCCATGCAGACATCCTATCTGCACCACTGTCCACGTGTGGCAAATGAAACTCCTAAAAGTCTAAAACAAAAATTGCCAGCAGCCACCTCGCACATCCTGTGCTCATAATGGTGACAATTGAAATGGGACATGCTGACAAGTCTTAGACACCTTCGATCAAATGCCTCCCTCTTTCGAACATCGACTATGCCTTCATCGTACGACGAACTGTGCTGCCTTCGAAGAACTTTTCCTCTCCACGGTTGTGCTCCGTCTTCACATAGAGATAGCGGATCAGGTCCTTGACCGCTGGGNGAAGAACTTTTCCTCTCCACGGTTGTGCTCCGTCTTCACATAGAGATAGCGGATCAGGTCCTTGACCGCTGGGGTGAGATCCACACGGAATCGCTGCGAGATCAGCCACGTGCAGTAGCTCTGATGCTCCTGGCGGGTGCTCGCCTGGAGTTCCTCATACGAAAATNCCACGTGCAGTAGCTCTGATGCTCCTGGCGGGTGCTCGCCTGGAGTTCCTCATACGAAAATCCATCCTTGCCGTACTTGCCAACTTCCAGCAAGGTCTTCCCCCAATGGTTGATGTCCTTGATTCCAGCAGGCAACTTAGCTTCGAAGCTAGCCGGGGAATCACCTGTGATCTTCTTGGGAGGCTCACCAGACAACACGGCCTCACGTTCCTCCTTGGCCGGAGGAGAGACCATGCGACGCTTGGACGCGTCGGACATCGCACCCACACTAGATCCATCTGAGAGCAGCTCAAAATCCGACTCACCATGGTCGCCAAGCAAGGACGACATCAGATCCTCAATCGAGCCGCCATCACGTGCCTGACGAAGTAGATCACGAAGCACAGCCGGAGATGGAAACGAAGAGCGAGGAGAGGCCATGATAATCACAAAGCAAGAGACAGCGAAAAATTCACTCACGCGGACAGGCGATCACACTGCAAGGCTTTGAGCTATGTAAAGGAAACATGACAATACGATCACTTGATTTCTGAAAATCAAATCCCAGATCACATGTTTCATTCAAGTCATGCATCGAATTGACCTCGGCCACATTAGCTATGCCATATTTTTGGGAGATTGGCGACGTTTCAGTCGCTCCTGCTTTTCGGCAGCTTGGTTCTTCAACACCAAAGCTTCATCGGAGATCTGGTATTCACACTTTTTCAGGCAGGCCCGCAAAAGGTCTATGGGGTCGCCGGCGTCTTTCGTAAAGGCATCAGCTAGCATGTGAGTGGTCGGCACCCATCGAATGAACGCTTGCATCACCTTGCAGCTTTCACGGATTATCACAACGTCTATGCTTGTGCGTCTATCTTCTATGGAGGTTGGTGAAGATGGTGAGTGCAGGTGGTCATAGAGACTCTTACAGTCCGTAACTAGGATTGGCTTCCTACGACTCAACACATTTCTGCAAGTTGAAACTTCAAAGGGTCCATCGATGGTTTCAGCAAGAAGCAGCAAAATCCACTCAACAGTTCCGGATGCTATGGACATCGCTTGAGANATTTCTGCAAGTTGAAACTTCAAAGGGTCCATCGATGGTTTCAGCAAGAAGCAGCAAAATCCACTCAACAGTTCCGGATGCTATGGACATCGCTTGAGATTCTGCGGCAAGTGTGCTGCTGACTGCACGACTCAGGCGGTAGCTTTTCCATGTCACTGGGGACCATGAAGAAACACAGCCATCTTGCAACTTCTTTTCTGTGAAGCCTATGACATATCCTGCCTGAGTGTGACTACCANAGCTTTTCCATGTCACTGGGGACCATGAAGAAACACAGCCATCTTGCAACTTCTTTTCTGTGAAGCCTATGACATATCCTGCCTGAGTGTGACTTCCAACATTTGCCCATGCCGCATCAGAATGGCATACCAGAGTGAGATCATCCAGAGGAATTGGAGCAAAACTGATACCTAAGTCTCTTTCTTGTTTGGCACGTCGCACAGTTTGATTTGCTCTACGAAAGTCTTGAATCTTTGGTTGAGGAAAGGATTGCTGACTCAAACTGGTTTGTACCGCAAGGTCTGGCCTGCTTTGAGAACTCAGCCAGTTCAGATTGCCATTCACTGCACGTAAAACACGAATTTGAGAATCAGTCAATGGAGTCTCGGACAGACTGCCTTTTGGAATGTTGATAGTACGCATCTTGTCAGCAAAAGCACTCATGGACATGTTGATTTTTCCAGAAGACTCCTGCTGATACCATGCACCGCAAATTTCGCCTTCACCAAGGCGCCATTTCCTGTATGGGAACCGTTTTCGCAGTTGGTCAATGGTATCATTGAACAATTTGCCTTCACCGCCTAGAGCTGTGTCNTTCGCCTTCACCAAGGCGCCATTTCCTGTATGGGAACCGTTTTCGCAGTTGGTCAATGGTATCATTGAACAATTTGCCTTCACCGCCTAGAGCTGTGTCATCAACATGTACTCCAAGAATTCCAACCAACTGATCATTTTCTCGCANGTTGGTCAATGGTATCATTGAACAATTTGCCTTCACCGCCTAGAGCTGTGTCATCAACATGTACTCCAAGAATTCCAACCAACTGATCATTTTCTCGCAGAGTGTACAGACATGGATCCAAACGACTTTGCAACCAACCCAGGGATTTCACTACTGAGTCAAACTCTTTGAACCATGCAGCTGGAGCGTCATTCTGGCCATATACGTTCCCTAATACCTCGATGACTGCATCATGTGGTACCCCAGGAATACCTCCTGCTGGCATATGTGCATACAGTGGCTTGAATTTCTCATCTAGGGGACCGGCTTCAAGGAACGCTCCCTTAATATCACCCAATTGCAAACGCCAATTTTTGGAAGCAAGAATCTGCATGAGGGTCATGCGACCAATTTGACTCAACGTGGGTGACTTAAGGAGTCCAGATTGTGCTTTCAGCTCCAGGTCAGGGTCCNTTGGAAGCAAGAATCTGCATGAGGGTCATGCGACCAATTTGACTCAACGTGGGTGACTTAAGGAGTCCAGATTGTGCTTTCAGCTCCAGGTCAGGGTCCAAATGTCCCTGCAGGCACCACCGTCCTTTCACGGTGAACGTTTTGGG
>BGPT01000753.1:156201-253083 GCA_003297045.1 Symbiodinium sp. clade C Y103
ATCGTCCCAGGATCAACCACAACGAAAACACTGCCACGTGTGAACGCGATCTTCGCCTGAAGATGGCAGCCAACGCGGGAGCCCCCCCCGCAGGGGAGGCTCCGCTACCAATAGCGGAAATGGCACCCGGTCCGACGGGTCGCAAATGGGCTCTCCCTTTTATGCTCTTGAGCTGAGGTCCCTACGGATCCATGCAGACATCCTATCTGNATGGGCTCTCCCTTTTATGCTCTTGAGCTGAGGTCCCTACGGATCCATGCAGACATCCTATCTGCACCACTGTCCACGTGTGGCAAATGAAATATATATCATACTATACATAATAATTAATTATATATATTATATATCTGTACCATGGTCCAGTTACATGATGGCTCTGGAGGCCCTGGTCCTCCCAATGACTGGGATGAAAAACAATCCGACGGGCGTTCGAAATCCGTCGATCGACTCTGGGCAGAATGCCCAGAACTGATGGTCATATTCGAACACAAAAATCGCAGCTTCACCTCATTATTCGCCAGGAAAAGAGAAACGCGTGTTAGTGGAAACCCTATTCTTATTTTGAAGCTTGGTAGGTCGTATCCATTCTTTGAGTATAGAAACGAGTGTTCAAAAAATAATAATGAAAATGACCATGGCATCTGCAGGTTGGGAAGTCTTTCAAAAAGTGACCCAAAAGGCGCACTTCCGCCTGGTTCTGGGCTTGTGCAAAGTTCTCACGCAAACTCGACAGCAGCAGGCCCTGCCAGTGTGAAATCTGGCCGTCAGAAATCTGGGTGAAGCCCATCGTTTCAGTGGAGCTTCCCGCATCAAATAATAGGTTTTCCATTGGAAAATCATCTAATGGATTCTAATTCTAATGGTGATTCATAGTGGTGATATAATGGAATATTAATATATATTAATGCAATATTGGATAATAATACCCTCCGGCAATCAAACGTGCTTTGCTGGAGAATCCACCATCTACAGATGATTTTCTCATTAAAGCCTCTGTTTCTGGGGGATTTCCCATTGCCAAGGCCACCTTTGATTGCCGGGGGGGTAACCGTCTACAGTTTCACCAGCGAAATTCTGGGGAGACTTCACTATCCCTTGCGAAATGATAGCTGACAATGTTCTGGTTCCAATAGACCGACGGTGTTTTTTGCCCATGTTCTGGTTCTGAAATTCATTGGATGTTGTGAGAATCCAATTTATGTAATCATTATCACTTGTTCTTGTCCCTGCTTTTCGTGTTTTGGGATGGATGCGGTGAAAAGTCATTGCGTGTTGGTGAAGGTTGGTGAAGGTTGTTGGCACTATTGACGCGGCCAAACTAGATTCGTTCAGCTCTTCCGGATTTCTGCCCAGGGATCCGATTCAGATCCCATTGTTTCTTGAATGGTTGCGAACTCTGGTGAAATCCTCATTCTTCATCTGATAATCACCGTGTTGCCTCTCAAATCACAAATGTCCTACCTGGACATCACTATTTCACTGGTGACATCTCCCGTTTTACTGCTAACATCACCATTTTTTTCGGGTAAAATGACCATTTTGTCCTTGTTTATCTGGAGGATCATCCTACAAATCGCAAGTTGTCAATAATCCTTGGTGCGGTCCGAATAGTGGTTCATAGGCAATGTTCAGTGGAATTCATGTCATTATCAATATCTACTTTTTTAAACGGCTATATGATTATCACAATCCAAGTAACATCCAATTACAAGTGTGTATACATATATATGTCGAAAAATCATCATTTTTTTTACTGATAATATGAAACCATAGTTTTCAACTCATATATTAAACTATACTTAACCCATACTCAACCATACTTCACCATAGTTACCCTCTGGTAAACGTTTACATAACTATGGAAAATCACCATTTTTCATGGGAAAATCCACTATAAATAGCAATTTTCAATAGCAAACTGTTAGTTTACCAGAGGGTATTGAAAATGGCTATAGAAATAGCTGATTTTCCCATTAATAGCATGGTGATTTTCCATAGTTATGTAAACGTTTACCAGAGGGTAACTATGGTTAAGTAGTCATCATCTAATTTACTGATATGAAACCATAGTTTTCAACTTATATTAACCCATACTTAACCATACTTAAACAGAGTTCACCGTAGTGAAAAAACCCTCACGCAACTCACGTCATCGATCCGGGCTCCTGGAGGTCCAGGCCGCCGGCGGCATCAATCCCAGAGACCTGGAAGAGATGGGGTTTTTGTATGGGAAAACATGTGGGTTTATAGTGGCAAATATGGTTAGTATATGGTTATTATATGGTTATTATATGGTTATTATACATGTTTATGCTGGGAATGGGAAAACTACAGGTAATATCTAGAAATGCTGAGTAGTAATGGTGATTAAAAAGGGAATATGCATGGAATATTGGATAAGAAGACCCTCCGGTATTCAGCTCCCTGGCTGAAAAGTCTCCCATTTAGTTCGATGATTTTCCCACTGAAACCTCCGAGTTCAGGGATTTCCAATTGCCATGTTTGACCGGAGGGTATACTGGCAGTGGTCAATAAAAACCTGGGAAAACTCTGGGTAATATATAAATGGCTTTGTACTGGCTTATAATGGTGAAAATAGTGGTCAATAGATGGGAAATACGTACATATATGCTTAATACTGGCTAACACTGGTTAAGAATCGTCAATCTATTTGAAACACAAAGGTAATCAATGGATAACTTCTGGGTAACACATGGGGCATCTGTAAACATTGGAAATAATGAATATTCAAAGTGGTCAATAATGGTTTACAGATCCCTGCAAAAAAAGGAAACGTAAATCATCACTGTATTTTAGTAGGATTATACCTTTCCATTCTTTGGGGGTTACGATAGCATTAATTTCGTATCACGATTCCATAATGTGGTTATGAAAATAGTATATGGATAACCGTATTGTAGTAGTGATGTTTGACTTGTACACAATATATGGTTTACATCCGTTCATGATGGTTCATAGTAGTGATTAATACTTGGATCATTGATAATCCATGATCCATACAAGAATATTCTTGGAAGCATTCAAATATGTATTTTCGAATACATTGTTAGCTGTATCAAAATAGTTATAATATTATATAGTTATTGTAAAAGCAATATATAGATGAAATGATATTCAAAATCAAGAAGATACAAAAAGGGTAATATGTAGCCCCCCCAAAGAATCATAAACCAACAAGGACGCAGTGAACACTGCAACACGTGGGGTGAATAAATCCCATCCCAAGACTTTGTATCCCCCCCGTCTTTTTTGTGCCCCCAATTCATCAATATTGAACCAATATTGAACCATGGTTTCGTTTGGTTTCTTTAAACACAATCAGGGTAAGGGATGAATTTGGGGAATATGTGTATGTATAATAATTGTATAATATATACACGTATGCTGTACATGGAAGCATATCTCGCAAAATGGCAGTATAGCCCACAAAGTCAAGGTTGCAAACAAACATCACTGTGCTTGAAAATCAAAAGTGATGATTCATTAACGATAGCCACTTGGAATTGTTTAAAAGACGGGTATCATTTTTGGACAAACCTTGACAAATCCAAATATCATATTGATGGTTACAGCATATCCAGCTTATCAATCCCGCTGTATCCTGGATTTTCCCAATCAAATGATGCGTTTTATCCCCATTAAGATAGATATTTATCCCAATTATCATGAAGATATTTCCCACTGTATAGAGTATTGCTGATTATACCCACTATTGCTGGGTGATAGCGGTGATACCCTTCAAATTGAGAATCTCCCATGCATATCTTCCTGTAAGGACAAGTTTCCCATTCTATGCCCCATGATAAACCCTACTTATATCACCCCCCTATATTAAGAAATTGTTTTTGATACATCCATCATTGGTGAAATCCCGATTTTTCATGGTATTTAACCCCATCTTTCATCATTTTTCACGACATATCGGAAACAGTTTCACCATGTTCAGATCCATCTTTGACCCAGCCACCGTTTCTTTTGACCCTGGCCATCCTCCAACCCTCCGACGGCCCCGGACCCTCAGAAGACCGTCTCGAAAAGATGCATTTGCGGAGCCTCCACGAAAATCGCTTGGATGAATTCATAACAATAATGAAGGTGATATCGATATCAGTGATATCTACCCTCTGGTTCTTTAACATAGCGAACTGAAAAATCACCATGTTCAATAGGTAAATATAGGTAACTCATCCATAATGGACCGTTTTTCATAGCTATGTTAAATAACCGGAGTGTATACTAGAATAGTTAATGATAGTAACTGATATATAATAAATGATATGCTACCAATAATGGTATCAATAATGATTGTTGGGTATACTATTACATCATTACATCACTATAAATAACGTGCATGAAAATATACAAGAATCATGTAATGATATGTATAGTGATATTCAAAGTGAACCATACTAACAATGAAGGTACAATAAAGGTACAATCAACAGTCACGGTGATATTCATGATGGTTATACCTGCATTATACCAAGTATATCTATATGTATATATATATATATGGATATCAAAATAAATATATAAGGTATATACGGTATATTACTATGCTTTGGATAACTACAGTATGGTGTTCAACAGATATAATGGTGTATATACACATGTAATTTTGCTGGTGCCCCAGTTTGGAATCGCTAAGTTGGTCTTATAGCTCCAATTTCACTGGGGTTTGTGGTACATATATGATGTAGCGAACTAGTGAATGGGAGTTATAAAGCAACAAACACAACTGAGGGGCATCCCCGTGTGGGGGGAATAGACAAATGGGAGATGACCCGTATAGAAAAGATAGGCTCCTACTTAAAACTAATTTTAGGATTTGGAATCTTTAGAATTTCTATACAAACCCTAGTTTAGATAGAAGAAAGGTAAGGTCCGATTCAAAAAATATTGGTAACTTAGTCCAACTGACTTCAACCTATCTCTTTTGAGGCTACTATAATATAATTTACACGTGTATACAATTGTATAGATTGTACACATATATACACATGGTACGACCCCTTTAGGTAAGAATAATGATATACTTGACCAATTCCCAACGGCAAAAAAGATATTGCTAAGGGATATCATATGCCAGGTCTTATTTAAAAAGAAGAGAATGGGTTAACCAAACAGAAATATGAACATCAACCAGCAAAATTGTGAGATTATAGGGAGATCAACTAACAAAACAACTCGATTTAGTTTGGGAGACAGTAAGACACTAAAATCATATCAAAAGATATATAATATATATAAGAATAACTACAAACATATACATGATGTGTATATACATATATTATAAATAACTAACTTATATATGTATAACTGTATAACATTGTATAACTAGCAAAATGGGGAAATGATCTTGTTGGGCCAAACCCCCAAATCCAATGGATTACCATCACTTTATCACATTCCCCATTCAAATAGCTATCCAGCATGTTCAGACAAAGCCGTTTTTGAAGACAGGAAGATTGGGAACAAAAGACAGAATAGTGATTTGATGACCCGGGGATCGATTCCACCCCTTGGCGCTTATGCCTGGCGTTGGCAGTGTCCTTTTCACCCAGTTGAGTTGGGTCAAACTCCAACTTTGGGTCCGTTAAAGCCTTCATGGTGGTTGCTTAAAATCCCAAGTTTGCTTGGTCAAGTCTCTATTTCATAGCTGTTTACACAGACTTTCTGTCATTGAACTCCCACTAAGTCAATATGGATGTGAGTTCAAACATGTTCAAACCCTGTAATCAACCCTGGTTTTCACAATAAAATAGCTTGGATTTTTGGCTGTCCATCAAAGAAAATGGAAAAAACATTGATATTGATCCATCAACCATCGGTGCTGGATTCTATCCAAAGCGTTCATGGCAAAACCTCCATTGTTGATGATTCCATTAAATATGTGTCAATCTCCATAATTTTTAATGATTAGAATCCTGATATGTTCAAATCAAGTTTCAAAGGGAACAGAATGGTTCTATACCATTCTATCGAACATCATCAACGGATCAAGCACGCTTTGGTCACGAGTCATATCCAGTGATCCGCCATCCACCGATTCCACCTGTGCATTCTCCAGGCGGGTGACCCGTCACCCGCGCGCGAGAGGAGAGGCTCGCCGCCAAGGCCCTCGAAACGACAAAACTTCAATGGGATCATGGGGTGAAATCTCGGGGCTTTCCATAGTCATGGGGGTACCCCAAAATGGATTCATTGGTTGAAGGGGGAAACCCCTATCTTTCATGGTAAAATCCATGGTAGAATCCAATGATGGATGGTTGATAGTGGAGTTCTTTTAAAATATCTTTTTAAGATGATTTCGTGGTACCCTTATTTGTTGGAAACAAGCATCTGTCCTTCTTTTTCAACCACACTTCCGTTCTCAGTTGAATGCATCCTTGAATCCATCGTTGCTGATTTCAGATTTCAGAAATCCAAAAAGAAATCAATCGGATTTGTTTGAAATCCAAATTACTAAGTTCAGAAATCCACTTTGTTTTCCTTTTTTTTCGGAAATCCATTCTGGTGTAAAGAAAAAATTTGGCCGCCTAAATCCATGACCGCCACCACCACCATGGCCTTGATACGTCCTGGGCTTCCCAACTTTGATGCAGACAGTCCCGGAACCTCTTCGTGCGGCGAGCTAAGGCTATCCTCGAGGTCGGCGAAAACTCACAGAGGTGATATGGCGTTTGACCACCCGAAATCGATCGAAATTGTAGTTTTAAATGGGATCCCAACCAAAAAATGGGATAAAATAGGTCTTGAATTTCTCGGAATGGCCGAAAATGGTCGAAAACAATTTCAGATGGGGATCTTGATGGGAGCGGCTGTGATTTCACCAGAGTGAAGCAAAAAAAATGTGATTCTACCAGATGTCATCAAAAAATCTGGATTCCACTAGATCAAACCTGCACAAAAGCAGGAGTTCGACCAATATGGCCCCAGGGTTTCCAGATCCGACTTGATTTCAGTCCCCATCATTGTTTGCGGGATGTGAAATTGGGGTTATTTTCCACAAGAACCTGGGATGTTTAAAGATCACCAAGCGAAAAGCTGGGAAATCACATAAAATTATGAGAAATCAAGACTAAAATCTATACACAGATCCTTTCTCTTTCCGATGTCCATAGATTTTGATCGATTTCCATAGATTTCCATCTATTTCACTCCATCGATTTCCCTTGTTCCTTCCACGACTTTGGGATCTTCTAACGACGTCCAAAACGGCACCTCGGATTCTGACTCGCTGTGGAGGTTCGTGTTGTCCACCCTAGACATTGACGCATCACAGTGGGGGTCGCAGTGAGTTTCTGTGATTTATACCTTTTGTATGTGTGAGATATATATATATATGTGTATATATATATATGTGTCTATATATATATATGTGTCTATATATATATATGTATAGATATGTATATATGTATATATGTGTATACGTATATATGTGTGATATGTATACAAGTGTGATATGTATACGTATACAAACTCCAAAAAAAATGTATACATACATAGTGTGTATATATATATATTGTATATATATGTAGTGTGTGTTTATATATATTTATGTATTGTATGTATATATATATATATATATACTGTATGTATGTATATATACATGCATTTGCTATGTATATGTATAGTATATGTATATATATATATACTGTATATATATATATATGTGTGTATGTGTGTAGATGAGTTCAAAAAACATAGAATTCCTGGTATGCACATCTCAGCGCGCCCCTGAAATCTAAGTTGATAGTGGAACTAAAACCAATAAAAAAACATCTTCAAGATAATGCCTTGGTGGCAAATTCTGATATGTTTCCCACTTGGAGTCCAAGAAAAACAGGTTTTGGCAGATGATGTTCTAACTGGAAATGGATTCAACAATTGTATTGGATCCAAAATCTAGTCACAATTGTGATGTTATGCGGATCAAATCAGGGAACTGAAGATTTGCGATTTACGCTAAGAAAAATGGGGAGACCATTGAAATCAAGAAAATCGAGATATACCAGCCTGAAAACCAACATGGAATCCACTACTAACCAACTATCTGGAAAGCAAACACAGCAATGGACAACAAAGAATGTGTGGGATGAACCACCGGCCAGATATCGAGTGTGTGCCGCATAGTATGCCTTCAATATTGGTTGTACATGCTGGTTAGAGGATGCGGATAAGATCGCATAAATCTACCTATATATATATATATATGTATATATGAATATATATATATATATGTATATATGAATATATATATATATATATATATGTATATATGAATATATATATATATATATGTATATATATATGTATATATATATGTATATATATATATATATTTTTTTTCACATATATATATATATATGCATAAAATATATATGCAATATATATATATAGATATATATATATATATATGCAATAGATAAATATATATATATATAATATATGAATTTACAGTAAATATGAATATATATATATATATATATAGATATATAATATATGAATTTACTGTAAATATGAATATATATATATATATATAGATATATATATATATGTATACACATTATATATATATATATATACTGCGAAGGGACATACTGTGGAAGGATGAATTTGAATATATTAGGGGCTCGTTTCCAGGACCGGGACTCGTGTGGAATTGACTCCTGGTCCCAAACACATAGCACGAGACAACATGAACTACCCTTGTCAGTGAAGCCACCAGCTCCCAGAAAATTGCGGGGGCAATCCGGCAAGCTGACGACCATGGACCTGTGCATGGACTTAACTTTGCACGCCCTTGGGGCAGTCCCTGCCAATGGGCAGAAGCTGTGGACGCCACTTGGGCCTTACGACCGTGCGGACTCCACTTCTTGCACAAGGGCACCTTGCAGCACGCCGTGCTGAGGACGCTGCGGACGCCCAGTCCTTGGCCGCGGACGCCTCCTCGCGCACGCCCTGCCACTGCGCGGACCGCGCGGGCACGGTTTGGGCCTTACAAAGTTGAATGTAATGGGGAGAGGGGGGGGGATGCAAGAAAGGGTGCAGGACATGGTTTTTGTTGGAGAAAGCGTTAAATGTAACGGGGAGGGGCGAGAGGGGGGGGATGCAAGAAAGGGTGCAGGACATGGCTTTTGTTGGAGGAAGCGTTAAATGTAACGGGGAGGGGCGAGAGGGGGGGGATGCAAGAAAGGGTGCAGGAAATGGTTTTTGTTGGAGGAAGCGTTGTAGCACGGAATTTGCCCACACGGGGCGCCTTGCAATAAAATTATGCCATGAGTCTGGCCCCGGAAATTGGACCGCGGAACTGTACCGCAAACAGCCTTCCACACCATATCACGCCATGTCCCCTCCTTGTGCAAACTAGCATCTTGGCAACCAAGTGATTCAGCATCTTGGCTACCATTCGCAAAAAAAAACATTGCTGAGCGAAGCCAAGTGTCGCGCTTCAACGGGCGCGCTGTGCCGAAAACCCGGGCCCAAAAAGGGGGCCACGAATTTGCCAGCTGGGCTTCCAAGTTTTGAATTGCGACCCCATGTTTTGGGTCCGGAATCTGGACCTGTTTTTGGGACCGCAAAACACAAGCAGGAGCTGCTCAAAATGGACAACAAGGAGCGATACGCTGCGACATGTGCTTCTGCCAATGCAAGCTGGGAGCCGCACATGTCATGATCTGTGAACGCAGCTGTTCATGATACTGTATTTACATTATATACATATATGTGTACAGTATGTATATATATATATATATATACATTATTTATGTATATACATTATATGCATATGCATATATATAATACGCATTATTTATATAGGGTCAAGGCTTGAGGTTCCCCGGAGCAGGAAGGAACCCCGAGTCTTGACATATAGAGTATATACAGGTATACAGAAGGGTGGGGGGGTGTGGGGGGGGGGTGTAATGACGTCATGTTTGTTGAGTAAGAGAAGAAGATGCTGCAGTGGTAATCTTCGCTGTTGTATACAGAAGGTTGGGGGGGTGGGGGGGTTTAATAACGTCATGTTTGTTGAGTAAGAGAAGAAGATGCTGCAGTGGTAATCCTTGTTGTTGTATACAGAAGGGTGGGGGGGTGGGGGGGGTGTAATAACGTCATCTTTGTCATGTTTGGTACATTGAAGATGATTGTTACGTTGAAGATGTTGGCACGTTGAAGATGTTGGTACGTTGAAGATGATTGTTACGTTGAAGATGTTGGCACGTTGAAGATGTTGGTACGTTGAAGATGTTTGTTACGTTGAAGATGTTGGCACGTTGAAGATGTTTGTTACGTTGAAGATGTTTGGCACGTTGAAGATGTTGGTATGTTGAAGATGTTTGTTACGTTGAAGATGTTTGGCACGTTGAGATGTTGGTACGTTGAAGATGTTTGTTACGTTGAAGATGTTGGTACGTTGAAGATGTTGGCACGTTGAAGAAAAAGGACAACGTGCATTTCGCCCATGTTCTCCAATAAATTATGACATTTTGCTCATTTCAAAAAATAATGACGAAATCTGTGAATGCTCATTTACAGTGGTTTTAACAACCAACCCCTTGAACATCAAAAAAAAAAAAAGAGATCGTCAACTTCCTAAATTTCATTCCAACATACCTGAAACATGTTGTCCACGATATGGATGTCTTCCCTGAAATGTCCAACTCATGGAAAGCCACGAAAGGCTGTAAAATACAGTAAAAAATGACATTTTCTCCGATTGAATAACTTGCACCTGCCTCGTGGTCCGGGGAACCACAAGCCTTCACCCTTTATATATATATATATAGATAGAAATACATTATATATATATACACATTATATATATATACACATTATATATATATATATACATACACATTATATATATATATATACATACACATTATATATATATATATATATATTATACACATTGTATACATATATATATATATATACTGTATATATATATATATATGTGTGTAATGTTATATACATGTAATATATTGTTGATGTAATATCACCTGTATCTATATGTATATGTATGAATGTATGTATATATGTATATATATAATTAGATGGCTAATTTGGGTATATATTACCTACAGATAATCTGTTGAGGATATCTCAACTACTCAGTGGTTTTGCACTGACATTGAAGATTATCATGTATAGTTGACTTCGACATTCCAGCAATGTTGTTCATTCCAATATACGTACATGCCGCACATGCCCACAGGCTTTATCTTGTCTACATACATATGTGTACATATATATATATATACATATATATATAATTATATATATATGTATCATGTGCATATATCATATGTGTGTACATCTATGTGTGTAAACATTTACACATAAGTGAGCCATCAAAAACACCTCTATCCTATCTCATTATACTACTTGGTTGATAGGTTTCCCTGCTATGGGCTCTAATAGAGCCATTAGAAATACCCATTTCCCATCTCATTATACTACTTGGTTGATAGGTTTCCCTACTATGGGTTGCAATAGTTCTCAATAACGCAGGTAGCACAATTGAATTAACAACCAATCAATCAAGGTATTGTTTTTAGCTCAAGTACACATACTTTCCTGCATTTTATATCAGGGCAGCCTCTGAATCCTAGGTGGAATGAAGCGCCAGTGAATCTATGATCCGGTCCGTCTGGAAGCCATCATTTACCCAGTTTTTCCACTTGGCGCTACTACGAACCATGCCCAATCGACTTCGTTTTCGGATTTACCAAATGGTTTATGGAATTGATGCCTCGTTCTTTTTTTGCTGTTCACACTTCAAGCTTCATCTTCGCTGGTCGCAAATGCCGTCCAAGCCCTGCCAAATCCCGCAGAGAATCCGCACTAAGACACACAGTTCTAGAGGTCCCCAGAAGAAAGTACGCTCAAAAACATGATTGAATGCAATGTAAAACATTATATATCATTGCAAAATATACCATATTTATGCAAGACCATATACACATGCAAGGTAGTGCGAAAATGTGGCACCGGAAGTACAAAAGTTTATCATCATGTTTCCCGTTGGACGTTACCGTTTCGGGGGTATGCCCAATTTGCAGACCACCCCCCAGCCATCCACGTGCGGCACTGGCTAAAACCCATGGTTTTTTAGATGGTCAAATTCCCATCTGTCATCATGGTTCATGCGGATCGCATGTCACATAGTTGGTTTGTTCTAATATGTTCTAATGAACATATTCCCAGCTACTCTTGGCGCTTAAATCATCATGTTCGCTGCTTAAATCCCATGGATTTCCAACCATTTTTGGCCAGGCAAATCCGCATTTCCAAGCAGTTTTGATACTCGGAAAATCGACCATTTTTGTTGTTCAGATCCCCATCTTAGCAAACATCGCAGCGGGAACCCGCCTGGATGCTCCCAGCTTGGCCTCGACTATGGAAGCGCCCATAAAAATAGCATGGTGGTTTTCCAATGACCAGAGACAGTGTATAGTGTTTTACTTAGAAAGAATGAGATTCTAAAGATTGTAGGTATGATTGGAGATCATATCATACAATCTTGCAATGATATTTACTTATTAACTGTACAATCTATACAGTATAAGGATTATAACACGAAGGAAAGCGAAGTATACCTTAAAGCCTTAAATGCTGTGATGTAGGTATGAATCGTATGAACAATGTCAGGATTAGTCTCAGGATGAATTTATTGTATGTTGAATAAGATAAATGTCACTAGTAAGGGTTTAGGGGTTGAGGGGTTGTTGAAGGGGGTAGAACCACAACAATAAAGACAACCATCTTATGAGGGGTTTATTGAAGGTTTGTTAACGACCAGCAACCACAAAAAAAGGCGTTTTTCACACTCTAGTATTGTGATTGAATCCCCAGAAATTCCAGAGTTGAAGCAGAAATGCCTTAAGTGAAATTCCAAAGATTGTGGAGTGTAGATTGCAGATGATGGTTGATCCCACAATAATCGACCAGATCATCATTCAAATCAATAGTGATCCGGAGATTTTCGGGTGATTCGCTGGTAGAGCTCAGTTCACGAAAATCAGTTTGTTGATTTTCCGGCTACAAGTTTGGATTTTTGGATGATCAGAAAGTGGGTGGCGAAATACGTTTCGCTTGATACCTCCCAGTTGTGGCCTTTGGCAGTTGAAGCGACAAAATGATGATGAACTATCTTGGATTTGGGTGGCACCCTATCTTTAGAGAAACCCATATACCCTTCACTAGACTGAGATATGGAAAATCAGCCCTTTGTAGATCACTGCCTAGGGAAACCCATGGATTTCAAGAGCGGCTATGAGGGTGTATATATGGGCTTCTCCAACTATGGACTCTTTACAGTACGGAGAATAGACTCATGTTGACATTCAAGCTGTCCCGGCCAATCATGGCGGAAACCAACCTACCGACCCACTATCATTTGGAGGGATTATATGGGGGGTTCCATTGATGGGGGTATCCAAAATGGATTGTTTATAATGGAAAATTCTATTAAAATTGAAACCTCCATATCATTCTTGAAAGTCAATACCTCCGCTTTTGAGGTTTCTAAACACACCAAACTCATCACCAACCCCAAGTTTCACTGTTTCCGGTTCTCTCCATTCTTGCGGATCAAATCACCATATTTCGTAGTAGAATCACCATCAACCAACTATCACTTGGGGATCATATTCTTACTTTTGAAGGTGAATATCCCCTTTTTTTGGCAAAATCGCCATCAACTAGCCATCAACCAACCAAAAATCATACTGTTGATCCATCATAGTGAAATCATGGTGGAATCAGCTGTGTGATCATGTTGGTTCACACTCAAATTTCCAATCTTAGGTAGTCTGCAAAATAGTATTCTTTCTTTATAGTTGGTTATGATAGTTATGATTGAGATGAATTAATTCATATATTCTCCATGTATACAACTCTCATTTTGTCTACCCAAGTTCATGTAGACACTTGCCAACTGAATGCTTCGCAAATGACAATGGAAAATTCCGCAGCAATAGTTCGATAATTTTCCCAACGAACTAACCCGGAATTTAGTTCGGGGATTTTCCAGCCAACACTAACTAATGTGGTAAACGAAATGCCATAAACTTACCATTTGGGGATGGTACCAATCCCATCGATCCATAAAAATGTTTATTTTGCAAATTCTTCAGAAACCATCTATGGTTCATCCCATCTATCTGTTGGATGGGCACCACCTTTGTAACTATTTTCATCATCTATTCTTCATGAATTTGGGGATGATTTCAAATGATTTGTACCATTTATACCATGTTTTTTTCCCATCTTCCCATCTTCCCATCCTCCCCATCCACTTTCCCCAGCCACCTGCGCGGTGGCCGCTTTGGCCATGGCCTTCTTGCCACGTCCGGAAGAGGTCCCCGCCCGCGGCGCGCGGGAGGAAGTCGAGGGCTCTGGCCTCGGGAAAGCGGCTGAGCAAAAATGGGGGATGTTTGTGGTGCAAAATGCAGGGTACCTACAATAGGGGATACCCTCTGGTAAACTAACATAACTATGGAAAATCACCATTTTTAATGGGAAAATCCACTATCAATGGCCATTTTCAATAGCGAACTGTTAGTTTACCGGAGGGTAGGGGATATCCCCAAGTCACCATAGGTTTTTAATACTGAAATGGTCCATAGAATGACTTGGATGAATTGGGGTACCCCCGTTTTAGGAAACCTCCAAATGAGGATCTTGAAAACCCGTTGAACCGATTGACCAAAGAAAGTAAATATGCTGACTTTGTTACTGGGGATGAATATTGAAAGTATGTATCAATATGTCTATATATCTAAACCAGTAGAGAGACTGACTAGGATTTGATGAAGGGAAATGTGTATTCAAGTGAGAAAAACATGGGATTTATCATATTTACAGTAACCAGAGACAAAGGAATTCGATTTAACCAGAAAAAATGAATGTATATATATATATATATGAATGTCTTTTGCGAGGGTTGACATCACCCCAATATCCTGTGCAAAAATGAGGCATACACCAAGACTCTTGGAGCAAACCTGCCGTTAATGTTTGGGGAGACCCCGGTGGCACAAATTGCAAAGGTCTTGAAAGCTCACTGATGTGGCTAAAAAATCCACCATGCTAGACAGAGCAAAAAAAACGGGGTTGTTGGGTTGTTCATCTGTACACAAATTCTGTGATCCAGACACACACACACACACACATGGACGGCCAATCTTGGCTAATTACCCAGCCAAAAAAACAGTAGGGGGGTATTTCATTTGTCCTTCATTTCCTGCCAGAACCAATGGCCAACCATTTACCGATACTGTTCCCCCAACAGATACCCAACTATCTGCGCCACAGATCCCATTTTGTATCCTGGTGCCCCCATATCAACCCACGAAAAAACACCAAACCATTTGGCCATGCCTTCCACATTTTCAGATGCCTTGTCTTGCGACTGAACTCGGTCTGCAAGCCTCTTTCAGGCAGATTGCGACACGTGCGCGAGCGGCGGCGCGAAGGAGAGTGGGTCACGTCACAAACGTGACCCACACGAGACTACTTTCGGCATTGGCCAAGTGATCTGAAAGCTGAGTTTTTCTGAAGATCCTTTGCGGATGGTTGAAGAATGTTGAAGATCAATGGGATTCAATCAGGATTCTTCCAGGCGGTCATATGGAGTCATACGCTTCTAGTTATACAACATCTTCTAACAATGTCTCATTTTACCTAGTTCCTAACCATCAGACAATGGAATTCTTTACAATCCCTTGGAGCTACACACCACCGGACCTTGAAGGTATCTTCCACAGCCACATATTCCCTGGATCCATTTCTTGGATTTTCTTAAAGTCCGTGTTGCTGGTCCGCTTCTCTCTTGCCACTTCGCCATCATCTGTACAAACTCTTCATAAACTACATGAAATTCACGTCCTCCTTTCCAAACGGCGGAACGTCTGATCCAAGACCCTCTCGCGATTGATGTTCTTGCATGTTGATAAACCAGAACTTGTGAACCGAATCCAACTAAATTTACACACTGCTGATATCTGCTGATGCCAGTACTATTGTCTGCAAAGGTGTTTGAAAACGGGCTTATGACCAGTGGAGTTGACTTTGCACAACAGCGGGAAGAGCGCGCTACCTGCTGTACCGTGACCGACCAGCACTCTTAGATATGCAAATGTAGAACACCCAGCTTGCATCATTCTTGCATCAAGAATTCCAAACCGAAAACATAAGGAATGAAAACAAATGTGATGAAGAAGTAGCTATGAAAAACGTTGAAACATGATTCCCCCAAAATTCCATGAATCGGCTCGAGATTCCACGCCTTGGCCTAGACTATCTGGTGAACGAATGGGGCCTTGAAAAAATCTGACGAAGGCCAGTTGGTTGGCTGAAAATGGCGGATTCATCTCCAATACTATGTCATTTTTAATGAGGAAAATTATAATAGACCATAGGAAAAACAATGAGTTGGAGGATTATTCATTGCGAAACATTTACTGAAATCGCTAAAATTCCTTGTAGCATCTTATAGCCAGCAATTCTTAAATGACTGGCAGTCTGGGAAATCCCTCCGAAAGTACATGGAGGTTTATAGCTGGAAAAATCCTCGAACTAAATGGAGGTTTCCTAAAATAGGGATAGCCCCAAATCATCCATTTATAGATTGGGATTTTCCATTATAAACCATCCATTTTTGGGTACCCCCAGCCATTAGGAAACCCCCAAATGGGTGATGTTCCATTGCTGCGCTGGATGATCAGTGAATACCCACAGTTTTCCCACATGTCGATGCCGATCCGATGGAATCCGTACACGCTGGCAGCGGTCACGAGCTGCTGAGAAAGCCGCGAACGCTTGCGTATTGACAGGGCCAACTGCGGAAGGTGTCAAGGTGCCAAGATCTTTGTTATGTGGTTACCCTCTGGTAATCAGCTCCATGGCTTGGAAAATCTACGGGATTTTCCATTGTTGATGTTTTATTACTGATTATTACTGAGGGGTATACTTCCTTTTTTATCTGTGATAAACTGCAAGGTGGGGCCCCTCAGGTAGCTAAGTTGGTTTATAGCTAGGTAAACTCTGGTTTATGGTAAATGGGTGCCCTGGATGCATCCTGCATCCGACTAATATCCCCCATGTCCGGTTTGTTGTGGATTGGTGTCCCTTTTTTTGTTGGATATCGCCCAAATATTCTGCTAATTCCGCTTTTTTATGTTGACTGATTCCATCCCCAGTTCATATTAATCTCCCCCGGAAACCATGGCAAAAAGATGTAAAAAGTAGGGAGATAAATCCACATATTTGGGACCATTAAACATGGGGGATGCTCAACATTAGTGGGATTATATCATGTTATATCCCTCATTCTTGTGAGACATCAGCCGGCCCTGGATCGAATTGAAAAGTTCTCGCTGGGAGATTGATTGAAACACCTGTCAACGGCATGCTTTTTGCTCGAAAAAACAGCCACAGCTGTTGTCTGGAAAATGGAACGGAACTGTTGGGGGAAAAAAAACTCCCTGTTTCGGATCCCTCATATCACTTGGTTTGGAAATGCATCATCTATAGTCCCCTGTAGGAAAAAGTCCCCGATGAAACTGCGATGGTTGAAGTCTTAGTCTTCTTGTTCTTTGAGACTAGCACAAGCTGATTTTCTGTGACTCGCTTGCATGGAGTTCTTGTGCAACAAGAGCAATCGTATCGAAATGTATATTAGATCGAGTAATTACTGTTGGGAAAATCTTATAGAAATTCTATGGAAATATATATATATATATAATTATATATATATATATATTTCTACTACTACATTGTTGGGAAATTCTGTCCGTAGCTCCAATTGGCTGCTAGCCATAGCTCACCGTTGCCTTCTAACACCACCTTTTCGGCGGAAGCACCTAAATCTATTGCTTAATCATCATGTTCCCTATTGATATTGGTAGCGGTAAAGCAATCATAAACCACCCATATTTTGATGTTTTATACCACCCATGAAATGGGGATGGTTTACTAGTGCTTTACCAACATCAAAGATATATTGAGGTAATGATTTTCAGGGTGTACCCCGTTTTCAGACACAGCGTTGTCTCCAGAGCATCTCGAGTGAAGGGGCCTACGTGGTTGGCTATGGCCTATGGCGCCCAATCTCGATGTTCAAAATTGATCCATCAATTGAAAAATAAATAGACAATAGAAATCATGATGAATAATATCCAATTAATAACATCCCAAAGGGATGGCTCGCCACCAACATTACGTATGCAGCCCTTTGATCTGTGGGTCGTGAAACCCTGAAGTTTGTTTTAATCCATCATATCCAAATGAACAAATCAACATGTAATCTTGTGTAGCCCCGCAGATCGCAGGTCGACAGGCGTATCAAGCGCACTGCTGTGTTTTGAGCTAGGGGAAAACTGCTGCTCGCCACTCTCAGGCCGTCTTTGGCCATATTTGCAAAACACAGATTTTGTCCAACTTCGGTTTGGGTCAAAATTGGCTACCACCAAAAAAAGCTTGACCACAACTTGTACCAAGTATTTGGATGGGTTTTGTTTACCAGCTAGAAACCGTCGGTTCCGAGACTACAAGTAGGTGGCAAATCGGAAAAGGCGCCTTGGACAATTTTGACCCAAAACCACTTGAAGAGCTGACCTTTGTCTCACTGAACGCTCAAAGGATTCAGCGAAGTTCATCACTGCCCCGCCAGCTTGGCTAGCTCACAGGTCTCGCCACGGCCTTCGCGGAAAGCCCAGCTCACGTTGGGCAATCCGGTGATCCATGTCCCATGCGGATCCAAGAAAAAGGAGGGATCCCGTCCAAAAGAGCTGTCTTCATGGGGATGATGATAAACATCGAGAAACGATGATCAACCCATCCCCAATGAGGGTAAAACTTATTGGTTACATCCCAAAATAGGGAAGATAATGACCCCCAGGTGGTTGATTGATGGCATAGCTTACCATGGGATTTGGTGATGGGGGATTCGGTCAAGCAAGACTGGTAGCATGTATAGTTATCTACCCCAAACTGAGCATCTAAACAAAAAAAATCATGGACCAAAGGATGGCTTGACTCTCGCCAAAAAACGGAAATATAATATACACCTATAGAATAGGCATGTATGGACCAACCCAGAACAGGAGGATCTCTAGCCGGCAAACATTAGGACCTGACCCAAGTGAGTGTGTGTGTGTGTTGTTTCAGAAAGTGTCGCAAGTTGAAACTGCCCCAAAAAAAATCGCCAAGACTCAATCCAAGACCTTGATCCAGACAATGTCTGAGAATCTCTCAGAAGGTAAGCTGGTGCATGGGGATTCCAACCCCCCAAATGTGACACCCCAAATCATGGCTGGTTAATGACCCCTTATTGTTAAAGAAGAAAATCCGATCACCCTCAAAAGAAGCCACGGTTCTTTGACCTCTTGGATATACCCTCTGGTAATTTGACATAGCGGACAACATCACCCATTTTCATAGGTCTACCATGTATATAAATGGCAATTGTCCATAGCTGTATCAAAGTACCAGAGGGTCTCCATATCATATCCCATGTCTTCGGATGATGTTCCCGCGACACAACTGGACAGCCACAACTGGACATTGTCGCTTCAATCCCATCGGAGCATCGTAGAATGGATATGGATGAATTATAGCGATGAATCCTCCAGAGACATGTATGGGGGTTTCCTAAAATAGGGGTACCCAAAAATGGATGGTTTCTAATGGAAAATCCTATTAAAATGGATGATTTCGGGGTACCCCTATTTTAGGAAACCTCCATATCCATTTCAAGCAAATGGAGACAAGCTCCTACTTGGATGTGCAGGACAGTAAGTGAAGTAACTGGGGATATCAAAAAAAAAACTGGCACGAACTAGCTAAGATAAGCCACAAGAACGATGCCTGCGTCAGTTTTAGCCCAATGTTTGCACCTCGAGTTCATTCTTTAGCTGTTCTTCGCGATCCAGCCTTGGGAAACATGCTGAAGTCCCAGGGACTTGGGAAAGGCAACCAAGATCTGAACGGGGGAGACTCGAACAAGGCTTCAACAAGGCTTCAACAAGTTGTCGGTGAATCTTTTAAGTTAACTTGTTGGCTCAAACATGTGGAGACTCTTCTCATTATCGTTTAAGCTGGTATTGTTATTGTTTATTTTGTGGAGATTGAACAAGGAGATGGGCGTCATCCAACCATCTTGGGGCGATCATGGCACATACGGTTGTGTCAACAACGAAACGTGCGATAGGAAAAGTGCCAAAAGAATTGAACCGAAACATGGGCTTGTCTGGAAATAGGGCACCCCCTGATGGTCAATCATTTTCTCATCACTTTCCCCATGAAATTGCCACAACTGGGGGGTTCATTGACCACTTTCAAATCCCGAAATTTTGGGGTCGACTTTGGTCGACTCTGGTCACCCATCGTGAAACATGTGCAGCAATTCACAGCCAAGGTGACTCAGATTGGATCTGCTTCAAGATTTGAAAGATTTGAAATCTGAATCATTGTATAAATCTTGACTCCGATCTAACTATTTCTCCGATAGCTGGATTTTTTTACTCGTTCCGACAATTCGAGAGAAGATCTCAGATATCACTTGAAACTGTCTAAAAGCGGACCCAACAATCAAATCTGAAGGGACGAAAGATTCATGTCAAATTGGATATGGTTCTACGTTTGAAGGGATAGGAAATGAAAATAAATGAATATAAATGAACCATATTCGAAGCCACAAAGGGTGGTCATCAACCTAGCTATTCTTGATTTATATCCAGATATTGTTAGTGAACCCCCATTTCGTTGGCAAAAGATGGTAAATTCCAACAGTGTTGGGAGCTGTCCTACTATCGCGAGACTCAGCTTCCGACGAGTCTTTGAGTTCCTTCATCAAAGCCACTTCCTGTCACAGCTTCGGAAGCGTGGGATGAAGAATGGGTCTATATAAAATATCAGTGTGGAGGTTTCCTAAGCCGTGGTGGTAGCCCGAAATCATCCAAAATTAGCCCATTTTAGTATTGAACCCATGGTTTCGGGGATCCCCCATTTTAAGAAACTCCCATATGACTTATGACTATGTATGTCAACTGTAAGAAAATCAATTGAAATGTGAATTTTATGGCAATCGACGACTCAACCAGCAGAGAGTGGGGGTTACACAAAAAATGAACATGATCAATGATGGAGAAAATCCCACTTCGTAAAACCGCAAGAAACTTGTAAGTCAAGTATCCCAATTGTTTCCAAAACGATAAATAGGATAACACCGCGCTTCGTTATCAGCCAGCGTTGTTCAGCAGTTTCATCTCCTGGAATGATTCCCCAATTGTATGTCTAGGTGACTGACAAAAATGCTGATCTATCCTTCCTAAATAGTTCTAGGATCTAACCCTGCAAGAATGATCTTTAATGGTTTTCAAACCAACTTCAAAAACATCCAGGGCTTGGTAAATGACCTAATTCTTCACATCACCCAACAAGAAAAGGGGATATGTCATCTCCAACTTGGTGTTTCAAGTCAAACAAATCCCCTGGGCTACGGGACATTTACAAAGCCCACAAGGGAGCAGAAACAGCAACTCGATCGTGGATTGAGGGATGATTGAATTGAGGAATGGCCTCGTTCATGGGCCCCTACTTGCAATTGGGGTCAGTCAGATACGGCAGATACGTGTATATCTATATATATATATATATCGACATGAATGCATATATAATGGTAATCATAGATTTACGTGTGTAAACGTATATGAATATTTTGAATATATATATATATATATAAATATATAGACTCAAGCACCCATATCTGACTGGTGATTTCAATGTCCATGAAAACTATGTATTAATTTTGACAAAAATTAGATGAGCATCCCAGAGAGGATGGGAAAAAAATCGTCCAAACCATCATGGCTCCCCACGGTGAATTCCCCGGCTATAGCTGGATGGTTCTTCCCTCAGTCATATGGTAATTTTTATGGGTAATACCCTCTGGTTATTTAACATAGCCATGGAATAGCAAATTTTTTTATAGGTAAATCACCATAAATCATCTAGAAATGGGCCATTTTCTATGGCTATGTTAAATAGCCACAGGGTAATAGGTAACCTGACCCCCATATCTGGACGAGCATCATGCTTTCGCGAGGCCGTCAAGTCTGCGGCCACCTCAGTGGCGAAAAAAATCATTGGGATTTTAAGCACCAAAAATGGGTGAAGAATTGGATTTAGACATCCAAAAAATGGTGAAAGATGTGCTATCTGACCATGAAAGACGACTTTAAAAAAATTGGTAGCTAACGCTGGAAAATGTGAAAGATGTGGATTTCACTGTCAAAAATGCGGAGTTGTGATTTAAGCAATGAATGATGGCAACTGGGTCTGTCTGGATTGAGCCTCCAAGAGGCATTTCAATTGGGAAAATGATAAAGAACCAACTTGGAGGGGTACCACTTTTCAAGTCAAACCCTTGTTTGGTTGAAATCGGGGGACGATACCCAAGTAGCCAAGTCGCCAATCAACCGAGGGGGGAATACCAGCCGTACCATACCGCTGTGACAGGGTGTGCACAATGCCATACCACCCATTCGGTTTTTGCTGCAAAGCAACCAAAACACAAAAATGCAGAGAGGCACCAATTCTGAAGTGAAAAGATGTTGTGGCATGGTTTGTGTTTCCATCTCAACCCATTCTCCCGTCACGAGCTGGGAGGCCCTGGCGGACGTGGCCTTTCTCAGCGTCTCATCCAAACGCTCGGCCAGCTGTTCCTACGCCACGCTGAGATGGATCTGAAAATCAAGGGATGTATCCATCAAAAATGGTAAAACCAAGAGGATTTAGCCCTAAAAAATTGTGAAACAAAAGGATTTAATTGATTTAACGTGGTGAACAATGTGTTTTAACCATCAAACATGGTGGAACATTGGGACGCAACCATGAAAAATCGGGATTTAACCCATGAATAATGGATAGATTGTATAAATGAAAACTTATCATTTTGGCATGGATCAAAACATGTTATACAACATATGTATATACGGTATATATAGTTGGGGCGGGATGCACGTCCATGAATCCCTGCTATTTTAGGGCGACCAGAAGGCTAGGGCTTGGACCAATAGCCATTTGAATGGGCAAAAATGATGATAAACCAGTAGATTTTCATCGGCCTCTTGCCTGACCCGTCCATTTTTGGGTCCACCTGAACGCACAGCAAAGGTCTCGTTTACGTTAAAGAAGCGTGATCTGTGTGGATGGTCATGTCAAAGATTCCAAACATGTTTTAGCATGGCGAAAATCAACGGGGACCCCATGGGACCCCGGGCCGCTTCCATCCAAAACACAGCGAATTTGGGGAAGAAAACTCCAATTTCGGAGAGGTTAAACCAATGGGAAGCGGTGATGGTCTTTGGTGAGTTCATTGAGGGTAGACAACGTGGCAAAATCCAACCTTGCAACGGCTGATCATCGGGTTGGTCTGAAGAAATACAGGGCCCTAATTTTCCTCATGGTTTATCATCATGTTCCGTATCAAAACAGATTCAGCCAAAACTTGGGGACTTAAGCCCCCCTTTTCAGACACCCTCACAGTGGTGGTGATGGCAAATGTGCTAAACCCAAAGCTATAACACGCACCTGAAAGCTGACATGCAATGACTAACAATGTATCTTCTAGACCTGGTTGGTTTTTTGAAGGCAAAAAATAGATACCCAAGTCCCAAGTGGTCTAAATGGATATGAAGTTCCATCAAATCATCTATACCCTATGGCTATTTAACAGTGCACTATGGAAAATCACCATTCTGAATAGCTAAATATAGCCCATTTGGGAATGGTTGGAATCGCACCTATAAAAATGGTGATTCATTGGGGATGGTTTGTGGCTTTGTTTTACCCACATTAAATCGATTTTAAGTATCAGAAACACTAATGTACTCAACCAAGTTATAAAATATTAATTATAACTACATATAAATACAAATTAAATATCATTAAATGTCAATAAATACGAAATCATCTCAATGAAATGGATATGAAGTTCCATTAAATCATCAAATGAACCGTTTTCCATAGCAAACCCACCTGAGCACTGAGAGCATCCGCCAAGCGTTGCGCTTGATCCTGACCACCGAAAAAACCGTTGCGGAAAATCACCGCAACAAATGGCTCTGAAAGTGGCTTTATTTGAAGGAAAATCGTCTATAAATGGAGGTTTTGATGGGAACATCATCTATAAATGGAGGTTTTAATGGGAACATCATCTATAAGTGGAGGTTTGAATGGGAACATCATCTATAAATGGAGGTTTGAATGGGAAAATCATCTATGAATGGAGGTTTTAATGGGAACATCATCTGTAAGTAGAGGTTTGAATGGGAACATCATCTATAAATGGAGGGTTTGAATGGAAAAATCATCTATAAATGGAGGGTTTTAATGGGAACATCATCTATATAGCGACGGACTCACACTTAGAACATCAAAAGTCGTTTCCAAACGTGGTTTTTTTTGGGGTACCCTCACACACTTAGAACATCGGGATGTTCATCGGGATGTTCTAAGTGTGTCATGTTCTAAGTGTGTGGGTCTCTGCAGCAGGCTATGCCTAACCTAAAAAAACAATATATACAGTAATATACATAAATATGTATCTAAGTGTGAGTCCGTCGCTATAAATAAATGGAGGTTTTAATCGGAAACCATAGGGGGATTTTCTAATGCCACGTTTGACTACAGAGGGGTATATCCGTAGAAATCCTAGGAAATTATGATGAAGCATCAAGTTATTTACTTGGACAAACCCGAATGATCCAAATGGGGGATACCACTCTTTAGAGAGAAGATATCAGCAGTTTCCGCAAGAATGAGGATAGAACATGATAGAACCAACAAAACCAGCACCAAAGTAGTGGTTCAACAGTGGAGACTTGAAATTCATACCAGATCGTGCAGGGGTCCCGGCTTTACCCACGTCCCGATTTGGCACCCAAAAATGGCACGGCTAGACATGTCCAAGCAGGTCAGAAATCAACGTTTTTTGATTCCCATCCAGGCATTGTTGGAGGGACTCTTGTGTTGACTCAAATGATTCCGGTGGTGATGGTGGTGGTGGTGATGATGATGCGATGCTGAGATTGAAAGGGAGGACTCACGTTGCACATTGGTTGGTTCAATACCCATAGTCCCACGTTGCCATGTATCATCCATGCGAGTTTTGTCTCAAAATCAGGAGCCTGCAATCCACAGCTTCATCAAATCATCATCTTCCCGAAAAAATGCCATGGGGTATCCTGCTGTTGATCAATCCCCAGATATCACCCATTCATGATTGGTCACTGAATGTATGGCCCATGTTTCAAATTATCCCATGTCAATGGCCATAACTATCGTGCGGTTCGGAAACTCATTTCGTAGTTCCAACGGGGTCTCCATTGTTTCTAAGGAATATGGGTATGGCTCAAAATTATTAACCCTATAATTGGTTGGTTGATCTTAATTTACCCCTAAAAATCACCATTTTTGGTACCATAATTTTGAGCCATAGCCATATGGATCCAACATATCTCCAAACGGCTCCCTCCATTCACCACTGGATAGACAATGGCATGTCGCAAAACCAAGGAAGAGCCCTTCCTCGTTCGGAGTCCCGCATTTTGAGAAGCATCTGAGCCATTAAGAAAAATACCGATATCCCATCCCACTATATATATATATATATGTATATATATATATATACTGGTTGGTTGATAATACCCCTGTTTTCCCATCCCAGTGACTACTGGTTGGTTTGTAAATGTTCGTAAGAAATTGTTTTTTTTTTATGATCCCCATTGAACCAGGTGTAGGTTGATAACATCCTGTTACGAGTAGCACGTAAACAGCCGGATATTAAACTTTAATGGCACAATCTATCCTTGATGAATCGCCAAATCCACCTATGAATCTGTTTAAATCACATGTTTCATATAATCTCCCTATTCAGATTGTTATGTGGGGGGTAAATCCACCATGTTCCGATGCACGCAAATATCCGCTATCATCATGATCCTTGTTAAATTTCTTTGTGTCGTTTTGAAATCCCCAGTTCTAACCATTTTTCATGGCTATATACACATTGGGGGTATTGGTTAATGTGATGAACCATAGTGAAAATCCATATTTAATATGTGGCAGCAATAATTGACTCCTGTGTTAACCCATCAACAGCGGTATTGTCTAAGAAAAACAACTCGTATCATCCGGAAATTCCGCAGCGCAGACCTCCAGCTCTTTGCTAAGCTGCTGCTCGCGCTGCTGAGATTCCTGTGATGCTTTGGACCCCAAGCTGTGGATGCGCATACATAACCACATACCTTATGCAAGAGTATATATATATATATTATATGTACTAGATCAATTCATACATATGTATGTGTATATATATATATATGCATAATATGTACTTATATACATATATATATATATGTATCCTATCAATCCTATATATATATATACATATTTCTGTGTGGACATGTCTATGTATATAATTACAGCATATACTACACGGCAGATCGTTACATGTGTGTATACGTATACCTGTACATATGACGGAAATCTTAGGGTACCATCCCCGCCGAGCAATAGCGGCTTAGTGCGCACAATTTTGATGGTGAACTCTGATTTTTCATCGTGAACTCTGCATTTTTTGATGACCCGGCCAACGTCCCCAGCCTGCAGGTCAATCGAGAGCGCTTGTTCGCGTTCGAGTGCTGCTGACAGCTGACCCTGCAAACGGCTGTGTCTGAAAGGGCAATACCCATGACAAATGGGGAAACATTGGAAATTCACCAGCAAGAATAGGGATTTCATCGCTGCATAATGATGATAATTTATATATATATATAATATATATATATATATACATTAGAATGTGTCTGACAAGGGGGGATTAATCCAATTGATGTCCATCGAATCTTGGGGGTACCTTGTTTTCAGACTCAGAGATGTCACATACAAGGTTTGGGGATTCTGTGGCACTGTGGTGACCAAAAAAATCTCGCAAGTGTTTAGACCTACGATTTTTCAGTCCTCTTGGGCAAGTTGCAAATGGGGTTGACCGGGGTCAACCCCTTCGAACTGCTTTGCAACAATCACTGAGCACATTCACACAAAAATATCCGACCCTCCGGTAGTTGGTTTCTGGCCCGTGACCAGCCCATCTGTGGAGTTGACATACTGAGCCACTTAGCATAGGCACAAGTAGTACATACCCTTGGGCAAGCAGACATGGGAAATCCCCGAACTACATGTGCATCTATATATTATATACCCTCTGGTAAATTAACATAGACCTTGGCAGATAGGGATTGGAAGATTAGTTTCCTCTAAAAATAGATATTTTCAGGGTCTATGTTAATATACCAGATGGTATGTATTGGAAAATCATCGAACTAAATGGCGCAGTTTGCAAGCCATGTTTAATTGCCGGAGGCTATCAAGTACATACGCATCTGTGCAATAGATCCCAATGTGAGTGGGCAATCAAACTCAAGACCCTAAAATTGTCTGGTTTTGGCTGTCAGATGTTATTATATTACTAATACAGTAAGTTGGTTGGTTACAATACTGTCTGTTGATAAAGCCGATTCTTTGCTGCTCCCGTGTTTGGTACCCAATGACTTGACCGCCCTCAAACCATCCAAAACATTCCAAAACCAAAAAACATCAGCCACTTGTTAGTGACTTCATCTTTAATTTACATGAATTTACCCGAATCACCAATATCAGTTTCCCCAATTTTCACATGAGCCACAAAAATTACCCCTATCCCATCTCATTATACTAGTTGGTTGATAGATTTCCCTACCATAGCTTTTCACAATCCCCAATTTTATCTTCGGTAGTGGCCCAAGTTATTCACCAAGGTCCCTATCAAGTCCCTATGAAGCCGTGTATCTTTAATGGCTCACATGACTTGCCAACGCTGTTGGAAAAAAAAAAAAAACATGAAAAGCGACCTGCCTGAAGTTCGGCCTCCCTGGCCCGCGACCTGCGTATTTGCTCGCGTGAATGGCCACGATGTCATGGGTGAATATGGGTGAATGGTGTGAAAGCCTGAAAAGACACATTCAAGCTGGTGCCCTCCCAAACTTGATGTGAATATTGGTTGTTAACCCCCATTAACTAATTCGATATATTTCGATATATCCCCATATGAACAACCTTGTAGAAAACCAGAGAGGTAGGAGTGTGTTTGGCAAAAAATGTGGCGATATCATCAAGGATGATACCCTCTGGTAAACTAACAGTTCGCTATTGAAAATGGTCATTTATAGTTGATTTACCCATGAAAAATGATGATGTTCAATAGTTATGTTAGTTTACCAGAGGGTAAAAAGAAAGTGGTTGGTGACAGGGCTGTTTCTTTGGGATAGGAACAATGGGTATGTGCTTAAAGAAGGGATAAATCGTAAACCAATGGTGATGGGGGATATAGCCATAGCCGTTTAGCAAACAATGAGGTTGAGCATCACATAAAAATTGCGACAGAAACAAAATACCTTGGATACCCTCCGGTAATCAAACTTGCAATGGAAAACCCCATTGCTAGAATGAGCTTCCCATGAAAACCTCTATTTAGTTCAAGGATTTCCCAGCCAGCCATGTTTGAAGACACCTTTGCGCGAAACCTTCTTCGGATTGAGCAAAATGAATTCCCGGCTGGACTGCTGGAACTGGCAAACTGGAAACGTATCCATGCATGCAAACCACAGGGATTGTTTGGGGGTACAGTCAGTGAATATGTGAAGCTAACAATTATATGGGTAGGGATCAAAACCTATGAATAGAAGCATAAACCCCAATTACCTGATTTCCAGGTGATATGTAGATGGTTGTATATGTATATATACCATGCCGTGGATGATATATTCACCCATCTCTCTATCGGAGATCACCTCTTTATATGCTATATGCATGTGTGTATGTACATATTATATATATACCCTGTAGCCATTAAGAAAAACGGTTGCCTTGATGAGTAGGTGGGTATTCTGTGTTACAATCCATTTATCAAAATGACCTTTTTTGCCATGGAAATCTAGCCAACTCACCAGTCACTTTGGATCATGATTCCCCACCAATAAGGTACATCCACTGCCATCTGCACCATCCATCACTGGAATTCATGATAACCGACAACTATCATCCCAACTAGAGGTACCGTATACAGGTATACTAACCCGATAACTTTAGCCCCAAAAACGGGGAGGGTCAGGATGGTTTAGTGCTAGGTTTACCTGATGCCTCATGATCTGTTTACATCACCCAAATCATCACAACCGGCAGATCCAACGGGCGCCAGATCCGGGCGCCCCGACTCGGTGAGCGCTGTGATGAGCTCCGCCATCTGCTCAGTCGAGTTGTCTAAGGCCGCCTGCAGGGCAACCTGCGTCGCAACAAAAGCACGGTGATTTTGGCGCGATCCAAACCCACAATAGGATCTAGTCTTGGCCGTATATCATGTGGCTCCATACATGAGAGAGAGGGTATGATGTGTATATATAAATGTTACATATATGTATGTATGTGGCTTGTTGATATATTGCTACATAAATGTATGTATATATATATATATGTGTATACATATATATATATATATGATATATGGGCACTAACACCAAGGAATGGCGATGTTTGTTTGGATATTTGGCTTGCAGTACTTCACTCTCCTCAACGACTAATGTCTGATAAGACGTCCTTCTTTTTTCGAAAACTCGGCAGTTGGACTTGAGGTTCAATCCCAAAAAATCGGACAAACTCATATGCCATTGCTGTCCATGCTCCTATTCTTACTATACTCTCAGTACTGATGATCACTAATGGTCATCATTTTTTCACCAAGGTGGTCTTGGATTTGCTTCTGGCCCCCCACTCAAAAAAAAACACATTGATCGATTCCCCATATGTTTAACCCAGCTTGTTGGTGATCGACCCACCATCGACCCACCGTCCAAACGTCCGTTGCACGCCGTATGCCATGCCTCCCGCTTCTGAGATTCTGCGAGCTCACGACCGTATTCCTGGCATCAAATCCGACAAAGTCCAAAGATCTCCAAATACAGAGCGACTGGTTGCGTCCAAAAAAACAAGTGTTTCAATATGTTTCAATCACAAATTCCATCAATCTCCACTTTCAAGCAACATTCCAAAAAAGACACTACTCCAACCAACAAACAAAACAACGGCAGACAACAGGCACCCATCTTGCGCGCCATGGCGCGCGCATCTGTTCGCGCGCCTTGCCGTCTTGTTCCAGCTGTTGCAGGCGCAGTAGAAGTTGATCGCGCTCCTTCCGCAAGGACTCCATCTCCTGCGGGAGGTTTGCCGGATTTGCTGAGGACCATGGTGGAAATTTCGGGGATGAAATCACATATGACTGGGACCAATCACCATGGGGGGGCTTCATATTAGGGTTAATATTAGGTGAGTAACATGGTGTTACGATCTGGTAATTTAACATATGGTATAGATGGCCCATTTGGTTCCATGATTTAGCTAGCGAAAATGGTGATTTTCCAGTTCGAACTGTGAATTTGCCAGAGGGTATATGAGATTCCCTATTCCCCATTTTTTGCAGGGGATTAACTCATGGGCATTGTCCAAAAAAAACACCCAAATTCATGTTTCTTCTTTTCAAGTTTACACCTAAAAGAAGACTGGGTATGCAGTTTATTCGCCACCAAACTGACACATCTTTGGGATTCTTTGCCATCAAGCTTGGGCTTTTGATTTTAGTTAATGGAATCGGGACCCATTGATAAGAGACCCCCCAATCCGATACTCCTGTACTCCCATGTTCGAAAGCCCAATAGTATGGGAAGATTATGAGAATGAAGGTCTCATCATTGGGGGTCCTTATAAATTCTATGGATTTAAGCCACAAAACTTGGGAATACCTGGGTAGATGACAACCAAATTTGGATTCTTGAGAGCATAGAAGCATCGAAATTGAGGTTTTAACCAAGAGTTCGAGGATCTGAATTCAAGAAAGCAGTTGAATGATGCTGGTCAAGAATTACAACAACATCAGATATCATCAAATATCACATGTCATGTTTTTTCTGTTGTTTTTTACAATATCCAAATCACCCTATGTTTTACCGCTTTGTGGCAATAAACATCACCGTAAAAACGATGGTGAAATCCCCAGGTGAGAACCATCCTGGAAAAAACTACGGGTATACCATGGTATACCCAATCTTATATATATATATATACATAGAGATATATATATACCCTGAATTGGGGATGGTGACCATGATTAGCAGGTTTCTTTTTATTTCATTCGCAATCATTAGCAACATATCTTGGTCATTGTTCGTATCGAAAACACCATATGGTCCTCCAAATCCTTTGGTCGCACCACATCGGCGTTTTTCAGGTCTTGCTCCCGTTGGATCTCAGCAAGAAATCGGTCCAAAGTCTGAAAAATCATAGGGCTTTGAGCATCCAAAAAGAGGGGACCATGAGGTTTTAACTGATTTAACCAACAAAGAAAATCCAAAAAAACATGAGATGATTGGGTTTACCTCATGAAGCATCACTTCATGTCAACCCTGGATTTAGATTTGCCTTGACGATGAAATTGGGGGGGTTGCCATCAGAATATTTGTCTGAATTACGATTGAGATTTGTACCCCCAATCTCAACGAACTGCAGGGCTTTTCTCATTCTGGGTTAACATCAATCCACTGCAAATGGAGATTAGAAAAACGACGAAAATACTGATAAAACATGATAAAACCAACAGCAAGAATGGTAGATGAAAATAATACAACGTGGTGCACCCCAGTGATGTTTGTTGGTTTATAACCTCCATTAAGTATAGAAGATATGTGGCCTATAAACCATAGTTATTGGAGTTATAAACCAACTTAGCGATTTAGCTCACTAGGGCATCACCGAACGCGTGGGTGTCAGCTGGGTCGGCAGCAGGTCCAACAGAGTCCAACCCCGGGTCTTTTTGAACTCCCGATGCTTGTTGCTTTGCACCCCATGGATGTTAGTTTGTTGTCCGTCTATATCAGTCTACATCAGTCTTAAGTATGTTTTTCAACCAAACCAACTGATGAATTGTAGCTGATGAACGAACATACTATGTATATATCAGCATATATCAGCTACTTTTCTATAGCAGTCTCATCCAAACCAATGGATTGATATAGGATGAACATCCCATCCTGGCTTTGTTGCTGAATTATGCCATCATTGCCTCACCTCAAGGCCCACAAAAGGGGCCTAAAAAAAACCCAATCCTCACCATCTCCCATCTATATCCATCTATGGCATCTATGCTTCCGGACCAGTTCTTGCACTTGACGCTTCAACTTCGTTTCAGAATCCTGCAAGCCTTCCAACTCCTGCCAGGCCGTCAGCCCTGCATGATTTTTGTCCCTGTTTTTATCATTTTATAAAGGGATCAACCCCCACAAGAAATTCAATGTCCACGAGAAAAATAACTTTTCCCCTATGAGTAATTTTAAAGAATCCATGTCTATTGCAAACATCATGTAAATTACCCTTTGGTATCCCTTTGGTAAACTAACATTGCTATAGAAAATCACCATGTCTTAATAGGTAAATAAAATGAATATACATGGCCATGTTCAATCGCTATGTCAAATTACCAGATACAATCCAATTTTCCGACAACCTGACCCTGCGGGGCCCTGGAAGCTGACAACTGGGAAGCGATATCTCCAGAAAAAAAAAAAAAACATAATCCATAAAATCATAATCATAACCAGTGAACTGGAGCTTTTGTTACCATCCTGAAAATTCACATGGAATCCGCAGGAAAGCAATGGACCAGAACCCCAAAAATTATCCGATTAGCGTTCCATGTTCAGACCTGGAGGACATAGCTAGGGGTATACCCAATTTCATAACCCCCAAGTGAGGATGGTTTATGGCATTGGTTTTACCTCACATTCTACATACACAACAATGTATATATATATATATACCCATCATCGTTGGAATGTTTGCTGTTTGCCATACAATAGATACATACATATATCCACCATATCTATGTATGTATCTATATATATACATGCATTGCACATATACATGTTATTACATGTTCATGTACAGTATTCTCTCCTGTTCAAAAAGTCTGGGTAAACTCATCCTGGGCAACTCGCCACTTTCATCGACTCATGGGTGGCCATTTTTAAATCAAACCATGGAAAATCCATGGTTTTCCCATAAATATGATGGATTTTTCACGGAAAATCATGGAAAAACTACATTTTATCATGGATGTTCTGGATTTTTCCACAGCTTTTTTGATGTTGACCCTTTAGGGTACCCAGCATCCACTGCGATGCTCCCCCTCCGCAAAGGCCTCTGAAACGCTTTCGTACCTTGGACGCGGGAGCTTCGGAACCATGTCTAGGCTGCTCCGATATCATTTGTGGCATATTGACCTAACTCAATATGTTATCTGCACCCTTCATAAATGTATGGTATGTTCACTTGTATATCTTCCAAAACAAATACTACTGCAGCGTGCTCTGGGAAAATCCCAGAACTGCTGCCAGAATCCATCGGTGTATAGCTTCTGTATGCTATTTCCCATTCTTGGAGGTATGAGCAATGTGGTAAACGATGGTAAACCCAATACCGAACCATACCATTCCTAAGTCTACCATTTGGGTTCTTTGATAGACATGGAAAGTTGGAGCGCGATCAGAAGATTACTGGGATGGAGATGCTTGGACAAGCCTCAGCATGCCTTGGACATCCTTCGACTGGGTATATTATCATCGGATTGATACGATCAAAAGGAATCCATATTTCTTGTTCCATGCTGAAAGGTTATTCTCACCCTGCGGGTTCTGACCGCGCGGACCTCCCCCTTCAACACTTGGGGCCCCAGGGCCTCGAGGAAGAATCATGGAAGTCCCAGGGTGCCACGCCAAGGGTCACCCTCACCAATAAAGCCTGAATTTTCGGGGTTCTTAACTCCAATCAACCCCTCATTAGGAGCTTCTTAGACCCCCATCATGTTTAGATTTGCCCTTGATAAAAGTTTGATTTCCATGAATAAGTGGGATCAACCCATCTCAAACCTCAGTTCCCGGGAAAAGCAAATCTGTCCGGGTGGCTGTTGTCTAGCCGTCTCCAAGGCAAACTTCAACTCGCGCTCTTGCTTCAAGGCTGCCTCAGGCATCGGCTCTGGAGGCATCCGAAAACATCCAGAGACATGGCATCGGGAAGAAAGCACAGCGAATGGCCTGGAAAGCCTGGCTTTCGAAAAATTGCATCGGGGCCTTTTTTTCGGGGAACCCTCTTTTTTCATCAATCAACCAATGGGAATTTGGGACAGCTCCTCATAATTTCAAAACGAGTAGAGCGTTTTACACCGTCCAATGCGGGCCCCAGAAGTTGGCCCTTTCAGTTCTCCACTGACATCATCTGAATTGCAGGGCTTCACCTCCATGTTTGCTCAGCAATTTTTGGATAACGATTGGAATCACAACATTTAACGCAACAAATTGGTAAAACCATCAAAGCTCGTCAATACTTGGAAATTATACTCAGAACTCAGAACCAAGAGAAAAGGGAAATTTAAGCCCTAGAAAAAATGTAAATTTATGTAAATGTTCATGGAGAGTCTGCTCGCCCGGGCGAGATTGCCACTGCCGCCGCGTTGCAGTGAGGCGTTTGCCCAGCAAACCTTCACGCTCCTGCCAGGGGCACCAGGGGCATTAGGATCTTCTGGTGATTTCCACCGGAAAAAAAATGAATCAAGCGTAACCTTGGCTTCACAGGAAATGCCCACTTTCTAGTGGGTAGATATATGGATAAATAATGATGTACAAATGGGTTTGTTCATGCCATCGACTATCAAGGGCTACTCCAAGAAGCTTCAGTGGGGCCAGAACAATCTATCCTCCTCGCCTGGATCCCATCGAAACCAGTCCCACCAGGCATGAAGATCCGAGGATTTCCCTCTGCAGTGTTTGATTGCAGAAGTGCAAAGTACCAGTATTGATACTTTGTATTGGAGGACCTTTCCACAATTGGTCTAGTATGGTTTGATATTTTTTGATCTATAGTTACTCCCACATATATTTCACCATCTAAAAGTACCCATCCAATTCTGACCCAGCACAACCAGCATGGAGAAATGTCGGTCCTCAGATTCCTGAAGTCTCTCCTGCACTTGGGAAAAACCTCACAGAGACGAAGTTTTTCCACAACTCCGAGGGAAAAGTGATCTGAAGCACCCGTCTGGATGTTACTGGGGGGTTCAGCATGTTTCAACGCATCCGAAAGATATGCGCCAGAACATGGGTTTTGTCTTGGAAAAGGTGGTTACCCCAAAATCCAGTGGATTGTGGTTCTTGTCTCATTCGAATTTCCATTTGGGACGATGCTCCTCAAATATCTCCGACCGGGATCTCCCCAGAAATCCTATGGATAAGAATTCCGCAGCCGGACATGCAAACCCTAGGAACGTTTGCCATGCCAACATCCCCCAGTTTGGGCTGCCTCCCAATTTGTTGGTGGAACCCCTGTGGAAGTAGGGTTCCCCCATCTTTCACAAGTTGTCTTGCTAACCTGGCTGGAACCTTTCAGCAAAATTGCCAACCAGCCATGAACCTTTCTCATTTCATGATCTTCCCCCAATCTACCAACCTCAAAGTCATCCGTCGACTTATCTAGTAAATACCTCATTGTTGGTGCTTCATATCTCTCGGTGATCCTTTTTTGAAGCTGTGTACACTGTACACTCTCTGGTAATCAAACATAGCAGTGGAAAATCCCTCATTTCTAGATGATTCTCCCGGCAAACTTAACCCCTTTCCCAGCCGGCCATTTTTGAGCACTGGAGGGTATACATCTTTAAGCAGGTTCTGCTCCAGAAGATCGACCCATAGAAACCATACCACAGATATCTCCATGTTTGCGGTTCACATCCCCAAAAGCTTAGGGTTTGTCCCAATGTCCATAAAGATAACATTGCTAGTTTTAAGGTGAATTCTCCATTCTTGGGATAAACCCAAAAGAAACCTGTTTGTGTTGTTGGTTGTGGTAATGCCGGTACTGCCCATGAATCATGAAACCAGGACACAAACAATCTTGAATAACCCCACAAACGAAGATGATAGGACATCAAAACCATGAAATTCCATCATCAGAAACCAGAACAAGCAAATATGGTGCAAAAAGAAAAAGAAACTTAAACTAAAATCCAAACCATGGCATCCATGGATTTCACCCATTCCCAGCGCGGTTCCTGGACCTTTAGTGCTGTGCCAAGCTACGCGTGTCCAACGCACTGAGCTGAGTTCGAAGTCCTGTGAGTTCTCGCTGCAAGATACCTTCCTGAGACCTTGGTAGCCACGGCGAGGAGACGGAGGATGGAGGCTGCCTCTGGTAAACCAACAGTTTGTCGTGGAACATGACCCATTTATGGATTTGCCCACGTTTTCCCATTAAAAAAAAAACAGTGCGAGTTGTAAAATCGCCATCTTTAATAGGAAAATCATCAAACTGAATGGGTTGTTCGGCTTCCATAGCTAAGTATTGGTTTGCTGGAGGCTCTCCACTGGTAAATTAAGGGATTTCACAGGGAATTCACTTTGATTTCATCAGCACGAAATGTGAAAAGGTGGATTTCATCTGCAAAAATTGGGGATTTCATCCTGAGGAGGCAGTTTTGTTTTGCCATCCCGATCATCGATTTTAAACACTCCCCGAATTGACCAGGGACGCGACAAATTTGTGAGTTACCCCCGATAGTAGGGCATTGTTTGGGGTGGTATGAAAAAATGACTGGGGAATTGGATTACTATGTGCAAAGAACTGCACAAATCGGGATTTCATACTTGGAACTGCATCCTAACTAGTGGGTTTCCAATGATTCATGTACAACTGGAGGTATTCCATGTATATATGTATGTATCTATGATGAATGTATATGTATATGTGTTTATATATATATATATATACAATATGTATGTATATACTCCATATATAATATACAATATATATATATATATAATATACAATATATATATATAATATACAATATATATATATATATGTACTATACAATATATATAATATACAATACGGCGATTACCCCCCTTGCCAACCGGCATGCCCCCCAAAATCGTGAATTTCTTTCGATTTCACCGGAGAAAAGTCTGAATTTCTGTGGATTTCAGGAGCAAAACTGATGGGGATGACCGCAGCCCTGTGGGATGACCAATCACCTCATGGCTACCATTTCATGCCCATGTATAGCATACCTTTTATCAGCATTTACCCAGAATGCTGGTTCCCTTATGGGGGATTGTCACCCCCTTACATCTTGATCAACCAAAGGGAATAGGATATCAATGGTCAACCTCTTGGACTGCGTCCCAGGTGCCCCAGAAGGTCCCGGATGGCGTGCAAAGCCTGGCCATGGGTCAATCGTCAGTTCTTCCTGGAGCCCCCTTTTGGTTCACACCAGTTCAAACAAGGTGAGGCGCTGCAGCGATGTTGGTTGGTTTACAAACCCTATTAAAATCTATTAACATCTATTAACATCTATTAACATCTGTTGACATCTATTGACATCTATTAACATCTATTCAGTATATATATATATAGTTTCTGTATGTCCCCTAATCAACCCTAGTCAACCAACTTATAAGTCAACTTAGCTATCGTTCGGGGGCCTCACCTTCTAGCCCCTGTAAAATGGTGTTTTTCGGTTCATCCTCAATCTGTGGTCCCCACTTGGTGGCTATTTTGTAGCAGTTCCCATCCCGCTACAGCTATGTTGACGACATTAATGGTCTCGAACCTTCCAAAAAGAAACGCATATTATATTCTAGTAAAACAGTGGTACATTGCCAAAAACCATCCTTTTGGGGCTTATCATGATGTCTCGCATAGTTGATTGGCTTATCTTACTCTATCTTACTGCGGCTACTATAGGTGGCAAGCGAAATATGTCTCACTGAAGTTCAAACTTCGAAAACAGTCTATCACTTATATAAACCAACCTGGCAGCCTGTCACACATTGTCCAAAATTCTACCATCCATCTCTCGGGCTTCACCACGAATCTTGGATTTGCTCCACATCTTCCCCATGTCGATTCCCCATTTCTGGTGGATTTGTCATTTGTCCATGGGAAAAGAAACAATGGAAGCCCTCAGCAAACCCCAACAAACATCAATAAACCCCAATCAACTCCCTCAAGCCACCGACTACTGCTGCGAAAGAAACCCCTGCGGCTGCGTTGTTATCACTGTCTGATAGGCTTCGCGACGCTGCGAGCAGTCCTTAGACTCACGTCGTGATAGGGGATCTCCAAAACCGTGGCTTTCAATACGAAAAAATGGTATATTGATTAATGACCGCTGGATGATTTGGGGGTACCCCTATAATTTTAGGAAACCCCCAAATGGGTCTCAATAAGAAAATCTTCGTGGCTAAAACTTTGACAACCAGAGGCTACCGAAATATCTCCACAGACATGCTTGTTGTTTTGTGTGGCTATGGGGGCAAATCTCCTTGTGTCAATTGTCCAAACGTCAAGAAACGTTTGAAGAGTATCCTTTGAGGATCATCCCACGAATCGTGTTTGTGGTTAATATTCCTGGTGATCGAGTTTGTCCCCTAGATTCGTGGGTTATCCCGGGCTATAAATGGGTGAACTAACCCCAGGTGCTGACCAGTTCACCCATTTATAGATGGGGCCGCCTGCTTTGAAAAGCCAAGCATCTGTCACCTTTGCCTTTCCTTGGAATGGCGAATGGGGAATTGTTCTCGGTATATTATGTGTGTATTATATAATATGTAATAATATATTATATACATATATTCACATGTTTGTCTGAAAATGGGGTACCCCAACCTCCCCTCCCCCAGATGATCATCGTGTTCCCAACCTTTTCGTAGACAGGCATGGTGATGGATGGCCCAGTGTTAGACAGACTCCAAAGCCTGGCTAGACCTATCAGCTGAAACTACCGTGGAGAGTGGAAAATCCTGAAAGATTTAGAGAAACCAAACCAGACATGGAACTGTAGGTACCCTCCCCTAATCAAACGTGGCAATTGGAAATCCCCTATAAATAGAGGTTTTAATGGGAAAATGATCTATAAATGGTGGATTTTCCATTGCCGCGTTTGATTACCAGAGGGTAAACCAGACTCTCAGAGAAACCAAACCAGACATAGACATGGAGTCTTGAGGAAACCAAACTACGTCGACCCGATTATTTACACTGCCATGCAAAATGACGCATGACAGGAGATGAATTACCTTTTACATTTTACAGCCACATGGCCGTCTTCAGGGCTATGTTGGATTGCCAGAGGGAAACTGTTTCAATTCTAGAGTATCTCTTCTTAGAATTAGGAAAGTCACCATTTACAACTGGGGGATTTTTTCATTGGCATACATACACTTTACACACACTGTATACATTCTGTACATATATGTATATACGTACAAAAAAGGTGTGGAAAACGATGCCATAACTTTTTGCTGCCTCAGTTTCCACATGTTTTTTTGTCTATTTCTTGATTTGTTTATTCATTCATTTATATACATGTATATATATATATATATGGAGGCTTCCCAAGTCGTGGGGATACCCCAAATCATCCAGTCGTCATGGATGATCAAACAGAGGCACTCCTGAGCCTTCTTCAACATCAGCTTGGCTACATCATAGCCTCGGAAAAATCATGGCATCTTTTCCCCGGGAAATGGCTCAAAATGCTTGGAATATGGGGATATAGTCATGGTGACAAAAAAAGGATGGAAAAGCTTCAATTTGTCACTTTTGCGTAGGATTTTGCCAAAGTCTATCTTTCTTGGGCCAAACAATGATCTGGCTGAATTCTGATAATTCACCAAGCTAAATAAATGGGGAAATGAACTGACGATTATTAATTATTTGTCTCAACCAATGGATAGAATTGGTGAAAACCACTGATACAAAGGAGGTCTTTAAAAACCAAACTGTTAAAAAAAGAATAGAAAAAGAGCACCTTCTGAAAAACCTCCATGAAAGTCTAGAGAAACAATGATCTAGTTCTGTTCTGATAATCCCGTCCCAAATGTAGGTACCCAACCAATACAATACCGACAATAATATGGACCATTTAATTTACATATATTATATATTCAAGTATGGTGATGTCCCAGTTCGTTGGCAGACAGGTGATCAACCACCCAACTCGGGGGCAGCACCTCGGTTGCCAAACAATGATCTCTAAATTTTCACCAACCTGAAATCAGGTCTTTTGGGCCTACTGATGGATTGGCTTATACTGAAAAAAGAAACATAAGGTTGGGGGGGTTCCGGCGGCAATTTCCTTCAGGGAAGGATCTTTTTGCAAAAACGGGGTACCCCATGATACGTCTGGCTACTAACCTCCTCATGGGAAAATAATGGAGAATGTGTGTATATATACGTATATATATATATATGTATACGTGTATTTTAAAGATATATATATATATACATACATTACTGTGCATTACATTGCATTGCATTGCATTACATTGCATTACATTACATTAGATTAGATTACATTGCAGACATACATCCCATTACATTACATGACATGACATGACATGACATGGCATGGCATGGCATGACATTACATTACATTACACACATACGAGTACATAATATCCATACTTCATAGCCAAACCAAATGGGGAACGCGAGCTGTAAAAGAACAACTATTGAAAAGGGTTTAGAACGAGCATATATTTTTTTCCATCAGGCTCAAGGTAGCGCTGAGCATATATATATATATAATTATGTAAATATGTATACATATATATACATACATTCAGCTGCTATCCAAACCAACATGATTCTCCAATCTTTACCAGAACTCTCCACCCAAAAAGCCGCAACCGAACTGTGCACTTCCGCCCGGACCGCTGTCGCGGAAGTCTTGGAACTCGTCGACCCAATTGCGCCGGGCCTGCTGGGGGCACGAACTGGTTGGCTGCATGGCTGCATCCCATTTGGAGGTTTCCTAAGTCATGGGGGTACCCCTAAATCATCCATTTATAGATGGGTTTTCCCTTATAAACCATCCATTTTTGGGTACCCCCATTTTAGGAAACCCCCATTTGTTGTGGCATGTGAGCTATCGTCCACTTCGCATGTGTGGTGCTTGGTCGGCTGTGTGATGAGGGAACATGATGGAACCACCCACCATAGTCAAGTTTAAACCGGTTTAGTCTACATGGTTCCATAGTACTCTAGGGTAAACTAACATAGATGTGAAAAACCGATGGTTTCCCTAGGTAAATGATCAACCAATTCTAGGTTTTCCACATCTAAGCCTCCATCAACATGCTTTCTTGTTGGACTTGATCACTATTGAATTACTCCCCAGGTGTTTGAAGCTCTAAACCCGACCACCAATGAAATCTAACAATCTAACGCTGGCTAGTTCAAAATCCATCAAAAATTCATCAAAAATCCATGAAAAATCCATGAGAAATCCATGAAAATCCGCAAGTTACCCAGACACCCAACCGTGCCCGTGCCCCCGCGCCGTTCGCGTCTCCCGGCGCTTCACGCTTTGCTGCGCCGTGGGGAGGCGTGAAGCGTTGGCGAAAGCCCAGCCGAGGGGTGCCCAGCACAGCTGAAGGGCCAGAGTTAGGCCTGAGATTTCTGGCTGGAAATGAAAAAGCAACGTCTGATTGGTGTATGGGTAATTAACATTCCATATATCCATATATATATATATATATACCTATATACATGTATATTTATACATGTATATATATATATATATACATATATATATATATATATACACATATTGTGTATATACATATTATGTACATACATATTATGTATATACATAATCACCTATATATATTTATATGTATGTGGATATGTGTATATACATATTTACATATATATATACATGTATGTTTATGTATATTTTCTGTACATATGTGTATATCCATACATGTGTATATCTATACATGTGTATATCTATACATGTGTATATATATATATATACATATATATGTATATGTATACATATATGTGCATTATGTTGAGTACTCAATCAGATATGATTGGGAGATACTTGGGCATCCCAACAATGGGATGGTTAAGACTAAAACTAGACATTCCAATCTCCGGTCCCCTGGCTCTAGAGAATTTCGAACCATTCCCATCTGGGGTTTCCATAGTCATGGGAGATCCCCAATAGCTGGATGGTTTATACTGGAAAATCCGAAAATCAAATGAATGATTTGGGGGTACCCCCATGACTTAGGAAACCTCCATATCTGTGACTGTTTGCCTCCCAAACATCTGCCAGAATTCAACCCCTGCATTCAAAACACATGCTGCAGGCAACGCCCAATGAAGACGGGCTCGGCCTGAATGCGAGTGATTTCATGAGGTTTACCAGGGATTTACTGGTCATTTAATGGTGTTTAGTGGGGTCTAATAGTGATTTAATGTGATTTAATGGGATTTAACAGCTTTAATGGCATGATAGTTGCTGATTTCATGGGATTTCAGGGGTTTAACCAACAAAAAGAATTATGAACGGAGAAACAAAGCGAAGATGCAAATGGGATTCCCAGAAATTCTTCGAAGCTTCCCCGTACAAGAATTCTTCGCTCCAGTGAAAAAAAGTAAGGGAGTCTTGCTATTTTTTGTCCATTGCAGGTCCGCGAATGTCATCCTGCCATATCCTTCAGTTCCAGATCCTTCTTTTTGCGTTGATGAGTTGGGGGTTTTGGAAGTCCAACATTAAAAAAAACAGAGTCATTCAAACCATCTATAAACGGTGGTATTCATGGATATTTATGGGACATATGTAATCCATTTGAAGGGCATTGCCCAGCAGTGGAAAGAGACATGGGGATCTGAGCCATTAATTGTCATTAAGACTAGTGACTATTGAGCAAAATTTGCTAAGTTGCTTGATAAGTAGATTACCTAGGATTTATGATAGATATATCAAAAGTTAAACAGTTCAGGATTTACAAACCAACATAAGGTTTGGAGGGACACCACCAAATGAGCAGTGTTCAAAAACCCTCTGTCATTCCATTGTACTGGTTGGCTCATAGGGATTATCCTATTGGATTTATTGTACTCCCCAATATTTTGGGTAGTATAATCCCCTATAATGTGGGTAAAACAATAATAAACCATCCCCGATTTCACTATAAATAGCTGGTGTAAACCATTCCCAAATGGATGGTTTATTATTGTTTTACCATGTTTTACCCACATTACTATAATCATCAACCAACAGGAGTAGATCGAAGCCACTGCTCCAATGAAACCTCCAAAGCTCCTATGGTCAACTGCCAGGCCTTTGCATCTGCGAGCCATGCTCTTTGCCATGGCTGATGCTCGCTGATGGAAAAACGAACGAACCCTAGGAATCGTCGGTGAGGGAATTGGTGCCTTCGGCCTGTGAAGTGTTGGAAGTTTTGATATTTGTTTAGATCTGGAAGCTGATTTTAAGACTTGAGATGGTCATAGATGGTCGTTTGTGAGTTGAGTGTTGGAAAACGTTCACACGATGAAGTCTTCAGGGAAATGGTAACAAAAGTTCTGGAGGGCCACAAGGATCGCCTTGTGCTTCTAGCCAAACGGAGCGGGCCGAGGTGCCTTCTGGTTTTTTACATGCCGCAGCAAGTCTATATATATACCTATAATCAACCACAACATAAAGATAGAAAAGAAAAGATATTGCTAAATTGGTGATGATTACTCGTCCATAGTTTTTTTGCGGGGTGGTACCATAATCCATATTCCAAGGCTATAGCGAATTTGTACGATAGTATCTGAATCAATACCGCTAGGGGGCCCTTATTCGAGAGATTATTTCATTCACAAACTCTTAGTGTGGGTCAAAAACCCCAAAGCGCCAATGAACATCACGAAGCAAGCAGAACAAATTGTGCCGTGATCTTTATCCACGCGTGGAGTGTGCTCAAGATTGACCTACCATTTTGTCTCAGACGTAAAGCACAAACGCAGACAGGTATCAAGGTATCACTATGTGGGTGTCTCTGGAAAATCAGTATACAACCATGAAATAGAAAACATGGTGTCCGTGCAGAAATCACTACATTTTTCATAGTAGGCTATCAGGTTTCCTCCCTGGTGGCTATAATTTACCTACAAACTTCCGTGCTTTCCCTGTGGAATTCTCCTGTTCTTGCATGGCCAATCGCGGACGCCCATGAAAAAACATATGTTTTTTTTCTCGCTGGTTGGTATGTATCTCCATCGAAAATACAAGAGACTAGCTAGTCTTCCACTACCCTTCACCAGTGGGTTGGGCAATATCTTTTCACGACCAGTGTCGGACCTTTTCTTGCTTGTGCTCAAGTGATCGCATGGTTTGCTGGAAAATCCCCCACTTAGTTCGCTATGTATATATAGTTATATATACATATATATATGCCCAAAACTAGTGCGGGGATTTCCCAGCCAACCATGTTTGATGACACCAGAGGCTAAACCCCCTGTGTTCCCATGTTTTTCATTGTTTTTCCACATTTCCCCATGTCTTCTGGGGACCCTCACGGTTCGGCCGCCAGCTGTGCGGCAGCAAGTGCAGCAGCAAACTGGCGACAAGACAGGCACTGGTGCCCCACTTCGGAGAGCTAGAAATGTTGATTTCACCAGCCAAGATTGCGATTTTTTAATGCATTTAACCAAGGAAAATGGTGATTGATAGATGATGTAACAGGTGCCAAGCTTAACTGTTGGGTCTTAATTGTGGTTTGCAGTGAAATAGCTAACGTCAATGGGGTGAACATCAACCAACAAACATTGCACGGGGACTTCTCCTGAAACACTAAAAACAAATACAGGTGTAAGTGATTTCATGGAAACCATCCAAGCTATATGCCTCAAAAATATGACTTCATGAAATGTTTTCAAAGGGTAGTAAAACCGACCCCCCCAAAAAAAGATCAACATGGGTTATTTACCACTAGCTAAGCCCTTCCCCGTTCATAGAACAAACACCCCCAAACGAAACCATGGTGGACGTAGGGGATTGACATCATTTTGGGACCATGCAATTTGGGTGTTTAATACTGGGGGGAAGGGATTCATATACTTATACCCATTTAAAATCATAATAGTCGGAATGTAATGATCATCAATAATCAACAATAACCAACAATAACAACAACCAATGGGGACCAAGTACTACTTGGGGAATTCACATCCCTCCCTCACGTCCGAGCTCCGTACCTTCCGTGGGGAATTGCTCTGAGCCGCAGCTTGCGCCAACAGCTCCGCTGCGGCCTGTGATCGGGGTTGGTTGGGGAAAAATCTGCGATGGATTTTGTGAATATGGAGATTTCCATAGTCATGCGGGTACCCCAATTACTGGATGGTTTATAATGGAAAATCCTAAATGTGGGATATAAACCAATAATGGGATAACATGGATGATGAATCTAAGAACTATGGTTGATGGTAGATGAATATACCCAGATGCTTATAATCCAGTTATAATCCCGATTTGGGTTATAAACCACTACATCCCAATGGATATGATGATTTTAATAGGATAAAATCAGAGACTGGATAAAAAATATCCACATAATATCTACTCTACACATCATGATATGGTTGATGGATCTGAGTGTGGGATATAAACCAATACTGGGATATTAATGGGACAATCATGGGAAAATTCATGGACAGACAGAAAGGAAGGTACCATGAATATCATTCAATTACAGTATATCCCATATAACATGAGTAAAACAATACCATAATAAACCAGCCATGACTGGGAATGGATGGAATCCCACCTATTTATGGTGAAATTGGGGATGGTGTATTTTTGTTTTCCTAACATTGTAGGATAAAATCGGATACAATAGGGTGATATTTCCCAACACCCACCATGAATCTAAACACCAAAGGTGTTTCCCTAAGGTTACAACTCTTGATGGGTAAGATCCACGCGTCTTTACTGGGAAATGTTTTTAGCGCGCTGTTAAAATCCGCATGTTTCATTGGATAAAGACACCGGTTTTAATGGGAAATAACCAGAGGGTATATCCTTATTCTATCCACTTTTGATTTGTTGGTTTCATACCCGATTTTGGTGTTGCCTTCCAGCTTGCTTTGCAAGATTTTGTTCCCATTTTTTGTGACATTGCTTGGGCCAGTATCCGCATGATGTTTATAATCCCAATCCAGTTTGATGGTGTAACCAGAATGATTGTAACCGATTACTGCATATCATATGATGTCATATCTAAAATGCATGCATATATATAATATGATATACACCTCTAGTCATCCTGAAGTAAATAGAATATGGAAAGTTCAAGAATATGCCTATGTTAGTCGAGGTTTTGTTTTCTTGATCTGCCATATTCTATCTATTTCAGGATGTCTACATGTACATTGACATATACACCATGTTTCACCCCATGGATGCCCCAATTCTTGGTAAATCCCCAGGTAGTCCACGTGTTGTCCTCGCTTTTTGTTGAGTCAATTGTCCGTTCAAACCATTTGCTGTAACATCATATCTTAGATCATATATCATAGAATATCATTTCATATCACACGACATCATGTCATATCATATTGATATGACCCAAATTTATTTTGGCTGATTCCCTCATGTTTGCTTGATAGATGTGAATATATGAAATCATTGGAGGTATCTCAAACAAATCAACATCTTGGTGTATGTATATACCCTCTGGTTATTTAACATAGCCATGGAATAGCTGGCTGATTTTGGATGATTTTCCCAGCTAGAAACCTCCATGGCTATAGGTGATTTCCATGGCTATGTTGGTCATAACCAGAGGGTGTATATATATATATATATGCATATCCATTGCCATTTTCTTGGGAACTCATTGACGAGCGAGATATTAGTACGTCCACTGTTGAGTAGGGATTAGTCATTTATCTTGTTAAAATCATTGACTTTGTTTGGTCAACAAAATATCTTGGAAACCCATGTATTTTGGTATCAACAACTATATTTATATTATATGATTTTGTGATTTGGACATATGAATATAGATATATTGAATCTGTGTTGACTTTGCTTGGCTTGGATCTGCTTCAGGAATCCCTCAGAAAAAAATAAGAAAGATTCCCTGAGAATCCAAGTGGATTTAATCATCAGCAAACCCAGGTGAGTATCCTCTTGTAAAGGTTTACAGATGCGGTGCTTACATGTGCTTACCCACTGTGCAGAATCTTCCTTGGGAACAATTGGTTTACCTTTTTTTTTGTAGGTTCACAATTGGTTTACGAGGTTGGCAAATGGGGGGGTTCAAACATAGGGCTACCCACATCATCCAAGTCATTCGGCCAGAATTGAAACCCATAGTGACTTGAGGTACCCCCATGACTTTGAAAACCTCCACATCAAACCGTAGCTAACCATGGTTACTAGTAGTTAACCATACTAAACCATACGTAGCCTCACTAAAATCATAGTTCAACAATGTTCAACGCCATGTTTTTCATCCAGACTCCTGTCAAATTCCCAGCCATTCCTTTCCCCTCCACCCGGTGCCCACCTTCACCTGCGCCACCGGATCCCCCGAAGCCGCTGCCGCGGCCGCGGCGGCAGAGGCCGCCGTGGCGCGCTCTGCGAAGCTGGAGCTGGCGCTGGGGGCGCTGGGCATTGGCTCCTGGTTGCACCCGGGGTCGCATGGGAAATCCTTAAGAAACCCCTGGGAAAGCCATCTGAAGATGGTGATTTCACCGATTGAAGCCAAAAAAATTGGGATTTCACCAGCAAAAACAGAGATTTCAGCAAGAAAGCTGGTGATTTCAGCGAGAAAAATGGTGATTTGACGGGGGCGCAAACACCTCACTTCCCTTTGGATGGGATTTAGAACTCTTTTATGATAGCTAGGTTCACGCACGCCTTGCTTGACGTTTGGGCTTATGCAGGGGCTCGCCTTGCTGGGGTTTGTCAGCCATAAATCCAGCACCATGGAATCCAGCTCCATGGAAAACATCGGCTTGAAAAGCCGTAAATACGGAAGGGGTTGCTATCTATAAATCTGGATTTGTAGATGGATTTCAAGCAAACATAGGGTTATTTCAATATTGATTGCAAAATTGGGTTTGAAATCAAAAGATGGCGTACAATTCACGATAAATATAGGCTTCTATATACAGTACATATATACATATATATATATATACACATATACATGGGTCATGGGTCCTTGTGAAAGATTCACTTCCTATTGATTCGAAGTATTCCCCGAAGATATCTCAAACATTCCCAGCTCCATGCATTCATAAAATGATGCTAAATCGGGTTATAATTCGGTCTTTAGCTCCTCGAATATCTATGGCTGGATGTAACTGGGAAAAATGGAATATACTCAGAAATGATGAAGAAGATGAGAAACAAATGGCATTTAAGTGATTCGAGTGAAAAGCAATAAAAAAATGATTTCAGCATCAACATGCTGGGAGTTGCCAATTTCGCAACAATCTGTTGGGATTTCACCACCATGAAAAGGGGATATGTTGGTGAATGGTGTGTAAATTGGGGGGAATTGGCACACCACAATTTCAATCACCACATTTTTCCACGCAAACGTCAGTTGAGTACAGAGCAAATCATCCATAAACTATAGCAATAGTGTTTATACTTCAATCATTTCCTCACGTTTCCCCATACTTTCCGGATGAAAACAGCCCCTTTTTCACCCAACAGCTGCCCGTTCTCCTCAGGCATTTGACCACCCAAGTTGCTCATGAGATCAAAGAGCGCCGCCGCGGCCTGGAGACCGTGGGCAAATTGTCGTGGCCTAGCAGCCTAGCCATGGAGGTCTAGTTCGCTGGGAGAAGATCTTCGAAGTAAAGGTTGGATTTCCAGCAAGCAGCAAGCCACGTTGGATGACACCAGAGGGTATCTTGGATGAGTGATGCATTTATGAGAATCTCTATGATATTGGATTGATGACCATTCCCCAATATGGGGATATAATCCAACTGCTGACTATGGCAAGCTTGCAGGTTTTACCTCATCTTGTATAAATGATTCAGTGATCCATTATATTAGTAAGATATCGAGAAAACAAAAAAGGGGGATATCTTTTTACCTATCCAGCTAACTATCCTAGACCATGATCAATGGTCTAGTAAAAAAGGCTACATGAATCCAGATGTTTGCGGGAAATCTGGATATGGGGTAACAATGTAGAGATTTGACCTGAGAATGGGAAGCACATGGGAAATCACATTCAAAGACATGGGGAATTAGGCCCGAGAGATTGGGGAGCAAATGGGTAGTTTGATACGAACGAGTGTTGCCATGAGAAGGGGAATAGAGGAAAACTTAACCAGCTCAAACTTGATTTTTTGTTGCCGTCCAAGATCGACCATGGTAATTTCGAAACCAACACTTGGGTGTTGGAGGAACAAAAGTTGGGACTTCACAGGCAAAAAGTTTGGACGTTCCCCGTTACAAGTCCGGTGTTCAACAGATTTAATGGGCAAAATTGGAATGTTTGTGTTTTTTCTGCTCAAATCAATCCAAAAGTTGAATGGTTCACGTTTTTTCTCGACTAAAATCAATCTACACTATGTGAAGCCAATTTCATAAACCATCCCCAGTGAATTAAGGTTCTGAAATTGGGTAATACCTCTTTTCGAGGCATTGGGTTCACTATTGTTGGTTATTCCCCCATTGAGTACAGATATACAACCCCCATATTTATACTACAAGTCCATATATAAGAAATAAATATATCAAACTATATCTAGTGGGACTTTATCTATATCTATAGTTGGATTTAAAGATGTATTACCTCCTACCATATCTATCCTATCCTATCCTATCCTATCCTATCCTATCCTATCCTATCCTATCTATCTATCTATCTATCTATCTATCTATCTATAGCCGTGGCCTGGACACCTTCCGCATCCTGTAGCTGTGGCTCGATGGGCTCCTGGCGGGCTGGCGTTGGATGACCGTTCGAAAAATGAGGGATACAAAACGACGAGAACCAAAACGAGCCAGTGTGTGTGTAATAATACATATATGATAATAGAAGTAGTGATAACAATAGCAATAGAAGTAGTAATAACATATGATAATACATCTATGTAAGAAGAGTAGTAATAAATAACAATAATACAATATATGATCTACTATACAATACATATTAATCATATGTATATATATATATATTAGAAGTACAATTAGTTCCGTAGAATTATATATACATGGATGACTATAGATATGTATGGATATCTCCACAACATGGGTTAGGTTATCGGAAAAAATAATAGAAATCATGACCCAGCTCAAGCAGTTCCCATGAATCCAAATGTTCCATAGGTTCGGTGGTACCCCAGTGAGCCAAATAGCTAAGTTGCTTCGGAAAGCCAGCAAAAACTGGGGAATTTAACATGATGTAAGCAAGAAAAAATATGAGATCTTTAGCTAATGATATGTCAGCCAGGAATCCCCGAACTCCAATTTAAGGGGTCTACCGGAGGCTCTCCAGCTACTTGATGGATGGGACTTCTAAGCAACTTCAAGAGTTTTGGGGACCTCTTCTTGGCCATCCCGGACCTTGTCTCTCTTCTTCCTGATCTTTTTGGAACCAACTTCTTCCTGTGGCGAAATCTGAAATCACGTGTCAAAAAAAAAGGATCCCAATCAGTTTAAGGGTTCAAAGCAGGGAATCTCTGGGAGATCTCCAAAGAAATCTCTGTCGGAATTGGTGAGTGTTGATCCAATACATGTGGCTGTGAAAATGATGCCCCTCAAATGGCCATGCATTGAAAACGATGATCAACCCGTGGATGGAAATGATGTTTAATTGTCGGACACACATGCTTTTTTCAAGCTTCACCTTAAAGATCCTAAAATGTTTTTTCATCTTTTTTTGAACTGTCCCAACCGGTCCCAACCTTCAATTCCCTCAAGGCATCATCTGCTTTGCCATCGATGAAGTCCAACAAATCTTCGATGCTGCGCGTTTCCGCGCTCTGAGCGAAGGGAGCAGCAGGGAAGCCGAATGAAAAATGCGATGAGCAGATGAAAAAATGGGGATTACCCTCCAGTGAACTAACATAGCTATGGAAGCCATGGCCATAGAAATAGATGATTATGTAGCCCTTATTTTGATGGTGATTTCCCATAAATATGTTAAATTACCAGAGGATAAGCAACAAAAATGGACGTATAGTAGGGATATCCTATGGGATTTTTTCAAAAGGAGTATATTCTATGGGATATAAATGTAAATCAACAACCATGATTTAGGGACATTCGAGCAACCGTGCAAATGGTTTCCATTGGGAATTGAACCAACAAAATTAGGAGTATGGCATGGAATCAAAATGAATGGGGTATAAATCAAAGTGAGGGGCCCCCGAACGATAGATATCTAAGTTGACTTGCAACTTGTTTCAGTAAGGGCTACGGGAAATATAACTATAGTTGATAGGTTCTGGAAAACAACAAACATAACTGACGGGCATCACCTTGCAGGATAATCCCCCTAAGGCCCTAAGGTCGGTAACCCCCAGGTCTAAAGTTTGGGTGCCAACTAAGGGCGAATCTGGCCGCGACAAAATTGGGCGGGTCAACTTTGCAGGGGTCTTAACAGTTTCAAGTGTACAAGCTCTTCCACCGTTCATATTAAACACCCCCCAGAAAACATCGTTTTACAACAACGGAGACATTGACAACCCAAATTGGGCTGTTACCCACATTGGTTAGCGTTATTTGCAAACAGCAAATGCCTTCGAGGCACGGCACAACACATGCGCTCAAGTTCCAATTGGGTGGCCTTCTCTGGATAAACTGTCATTGAACCCACCCATGCTGTATCCCTGTGACGCTGTGTGCCTCTTTCGCATTCGCCGTGGCAGCCAGCAGATTCTTTGCAGCCCTCTCAATTGTCTCATCCGGAAGGGGACACGGAATTTTTGAGGCTGGTTTGTTGGCTGACGCTGCAGGTTTGGCGGACCCCACGGCCACCGCCGGTTTGGGGGCCGGCGCGGGCGCTGGCGCCACAGAAGGGCCTGGAGCTGTGCAGGTGGGTCCGGGCAGGGGATGGTGGGGTGCACCTTCCGGTCATTTTTTGACTTCAAATATTATCATAGGATGGTCCATAGCTGCCATAGCTGTTGGAAACTCCATGAAAATAGCTGCCCATCTGGGCAAATGCTGATGGCTCACAAATCTGAAAAAATAACTTTGGGATGATTTGCCACATAGTATTATTACGAGCAACTCCCACCATTTGCCCCGCGCCTGGAAGAGTTCAACTTGATCATCATGATCATCATCATCACCATCATCATCATCATCATCACCATCATCATCATCATCATCACCATCATCATCATCATCATCATCACCATCATCACCATCATCATCACCATCATCACCATCATCATCATCATCATCATCATCATCATCATCATCACCATCATCATCACCATCATCACCATCATCATCACCATCATCACCATCATCATCATCATCATCATCACCATCATCATCATCATCATCACCATCATCATCATCATCATCATCACCATCATCATCATCATCATCACCATCATCATCACCATCATCATCACCATCATCACCATCATCATCATCATCATCATCATCATCATCAATCATCATCAATCATCATCAATCATCATCATCATCATCATCATCATCATCATCATCATCATCATCATCATCATCATCATCATCATCATCAATCATCATCAATCATCATCAATCATCATCAATCATCATCAATCATCATCAATCATCATCAATCATCATCATCATCATCATCATCACCATCATCACCATCATCACCATCATCACCATCATCACCATCATCATCATCATCATCATCAGCAGCAGCAGCAGCATCAACATCATTGGTATGATCATCGAATCATCGTCGTCTTCCAACAGAACCCTAACAAATTGCTCCAAAACGCACAGTTCCAGCAATCTTGTTGGAACCAACAGTTCTAACAGAATATCCTAGCAAATTGCTCCAAAATGCACCCACCCCACTCCACCCTAAACCATGATCATCTTGGCCGCAGCATCAAAGTCTTGGGGACAAGCATCCATATAATCAACCCCATCCCATGTGAGTGGTGGGGCAAATGGTGGTCGTTGCAGTTATTATTACTACTATGAAAATGTTGGGAGGTTGCTACAAGAAAAATCACCGATTGAGGGGAATAATGGGGACTTTGAGCCAAGGCGAATGTAGGACCAGCATTTCACTGAGTCGAAAATACCAGGATTTGACAAGGTTTTTTGATCTCCATTATTATCCCCACCTTCTTGAGACGTTTCGCGAAACCAACTTGCATGATAGCGCAATCATCTCAAGACTTCTGAACTTGATCATCGGCCCAAGCCTCAACCCCGAATGGTTCATGATCATCCCGTGAAAATGCTCAGTTTGGATCATCTGGGTTCTTAAAATTGGGGATCCCCAAAACCATAGGTTCAATACTAAAGTTGTCTACTTGGATGATTTAGGGGTACCCCCATGACTTAGGAAACCGCCATTTTGGTGCACCATTTTCGGACCTGGGTAGCTCTTGCGGCTGTTTCGGAAAGCCCAATTGGACTCCTTGCGCCCAAGGGAGTCCAAGCAGACCCCCCGTGGAAAACTTTCACTGGAGAAACGTCCAGCATGCGGTGGGTAGGGAGTAGAATTTAGGACCTGGGGGACCACAGATCTCAGAAATCAATGTCCCTGAAAATTGGGTATACCACCAAAAATTGCAATCTTAATGAGGAAAACGATGATAAACCCATGATTTCTTGGCACTCTATTTTCAGACAAACTGATGCCCTCCGGTAATCAAATATGACAATGTAAAATCCATCATGAATAGTTGATGTTCACATTAAGGCCTCCTGTATAAGGGATTTTCATTTGCTGCGTTTGATGACACCGGAGGGTATTGGTCTTTTTTCGGATATCCCATTCTTGGGGTACCCAGTGCTAGAGGGTGTCTAATCGTACATCCTGGCCAACACACTGAATTCTCATCTCCAACTGTTCTTTTGTTGCGGCTGACCACCAAATGTGGCTTAGATTGATAGATAGACAGACAGACAGGCAGGCAGGCAGACAGGCAGACAGGCAGACAGGCAGACAGGCAGACAGACAGCCAGGCAGCCAGGCAGCCAGGCAGCCAGGCAGCCAGGCAGGCAGGCAGACAGACAGACAGACAGCTAGGTGGGTAGGTAGGTAGGTGGGTAGGTAGGTAGGTGGGTAGATAAGATAGATAAGATAGATAAGATAGATAAGATACATAAGACAGATAAGATAGATAAGATAGCTAATAAGATAGCTAATAACGTAGATAAGATAGATAAGATAAGATAGATAAGATAAGATAGATAAGATAGATAAGATCGATAAGATAGATAAGATAGGTAAGATAGATACGATAGATACGATAGATACAATATAAGATAGATAAGAAAGAAAGAAAGAAAGAAAGAAAGACAGAAAGAAAGAAAGAAAGAAAGAAAGAAAGAAAGACAGAGAGAAAGAAAGAAAGAAAGAAAATGAAAGAAAGAAAGAAAGAAAGAAAGAAAATGAAAGAAAATGAAAGAAAGAAAGAAAGAAAATGAAAGAAAGAAAATGAAAGAAAAATAGATGGATGGATGGATGGATGGATAGATAGATAGATAGATAGATATCAGCCAGATCTGTGATCAGCCGCAAATTTACATATCTATTAACCAACCTGAAAAAAGAAATAATGGTCTCCCCCATCAATCATCATCAACAACAACATCATCATCATCATCATCATCAGCATCATCACCATCATCAGCATCATCAGCATCATCATCATCATCATCATCATCATCATCATCATCATCATCATCATCATCATCATCATCATCAATCACCATCAATCACCATCAATCACCATCAATCACCATCAATCACCATCAATCATCATCAATCATCATCAATCATCATCAATCATCATCAATCATCATCAATCATCATCAATCATCATCAATCATCATCAATCATCATCATCATCATCATCATCATCATCATCATCATCATCATCATCATCATCATCATCATCATCATCATCAGTGTGAAGTGCCTTTCTCCAACAGCCTGCAAAACGTTCAGTGTTGTCTCATGTTTTGTCTGATAAATCTCATATGGTCTTAGATTAAGGTGAAGAATCCTCAAGAACTAAGGCTTCTGCCCACTAAAGTCCCACAAAATCGGAAGTGAAATGAACAAGCCCACAGTTTCGCAATCCCATCCCTCTAAATTGGTGTAGATCTCTGACATCCACCATGACATATCAACCCATTTCCATCGGATTGCATCGCTTGAATCCCTGCTTTTGATGGTGAAATCTCAAGAAATGACTATTTGGTGTGTAGTCTTAAACCAAACATTTATTCATCCATTGAGACTTTGTTACAGTAAGTTCCATTAAGATCCATGACCACTAGAATCCATTCAAATCCATTCAACATCATTTCAAAATCCATTGAACATCCACGAAACTCCATGAAAATTCGATTCGAATTCCAAATCTTTGAATCTCCTCTAAATTCCATCAAAATCCACGATTTTGACACCACACAACGAAGATATGTCCCGAGCCCACGGTGGCTTTCCTGCATGGCGGGCGCCCCGGGAAAGCCATCATCATAGACACAGCACAGCCACTCGAAAGGCTCCACATCGCTACGTTCCAGGCCTGCCGAATAGCTGGTGGTTTAAAATAATGAATATCAATGGATTGGTTAAAGGGAAATTTTACAAGAAAGCCCCACATTTCATTGGAAAATCCATGGTTTCCGGTTAAAATGTTCCCTTAAACCAATCCAATGATAATAGTGATAGTGGTTTTTCATAATGCTTCATAGCTATGAAAACATGTAGACAGGCAATTTTGACCGGCCACTCAAAACAGGTTACTGTCCCCATTTCTTTTGTCAAATTGTGGTTGGTCTGCTATGGGGTTTCCCGCATTGTATTATGATATGGCTATCTAAATTGAAATAATCATGATCATAAATCGGTTGATGATTCGAATTGACTGTCTTGGTGCGTTGCTAAGACCTGTCTTTTCACCCCCTTTAATTGTAACACGGAACCAATATTGTCCTGGAAAAATGTTGTGGGGCCGGTTTGGTCTATTTGTCATCATCTACCTACTGGTTGGTGATTGACTGGGGAGAACCCTCTTTTTGTTCATCAACCAAGTGGTGGGAATTGGAAGATTGTGGGATATGGCCATTCTCGGGCTCCATGTCAAATTTCGGTGCCGATTTCAGCTTGGTCGGGCGATGCAGGAAGCGTTGCTGGCAAACGAAGTGATCGGAAGTCTCCCATTTTGGATTCTAAGAAATTGGGGAATCTAATTTTATGAATCATGGATGCACATCCAAATGTGGCTCAAAAATAGGCTACCATTTTTGAGTCACAAACCGCTGATCACCGAGCTTGGGCACTCAATCAGTAAACAAATCACTGATTTCTCATGGATCTGGCCAAATAACAAAACGAACTCCAAGTTGAAAAGAAGTTGTTATTCTATCACCAGCCCCATGTTTGTCATCCAAATATGGCTTCCAGAATTAGTTCAATTGAACTGTTCGCCTGTGGCCACTCGCCCCCTTCGCGCTGCAGCCGCGGGCTGCTCGGGCCTGTGCAATCGATGCCGTTGCTTTTGCAAACCACCTGCAAGACTTCCACGTTGATCCACCTGATCAGCTCCAGCCCAACCCTGGTAACCCTGGCGTTGCCAGTGATGATTAGCACTTGAGATTTGAAATTGGTATGTATAATATGTAATACATCATAATACATCTATATCATTAATATATTATATTGTCATATTATATATTTGTCATATATTTGGAATTATTTGGATATTTGACAAAGAACATGATCTCTGTTTGTATCTTTACAACATGATCTCCTTGCGGCGACAACCCGTGGATGACGGTTTTTTGGCAACCGGCCAGGCTTCGAAAAAGCGGCCGACTTCTGGGGATAAATTCCAAGATGTCTTATGTCATCTTGTATCTAACAATATCTTACAATAAACTTCATGTTTTCCAAGATGTTCTTCTTCTTTTGTTGGCTTAAAAAAAGAACCTCATGTTTATACCAGTTGGTTGATAGCCTTTCGTACGGGGTATCAGAATCCCCAATAAATTGGCTGGTCTAAGTCCCAACAAAATATTAATCAAACAACCAGGGTATTTTTAATGGCACATCTGCATTCCCCTCCCCCAAACTAACCATAGACCCTGCCAACTAAGGGTTTGAAATCATGATTGATATTGAGAACAAAAAATTGTAGGTACCAGGTACCACATGTTTTCCAATATGTTTGAACCTAATTATTGAGTCTACCACATTTTCGTTCCATCCCATCCTCCCATCCACCGGAGCCCGGAGCCCCCGCCAGCGCATCCGGATCACTGGCTCGATGTGGCCGTCGACCGTCAGCTGAACCAGCTCCGGTTCGGTCTGGCTGCTTCCAACGCTGGGGGAGATTTAGATCTTGGAAATTCACTACGGGACGATTCGGGATGATCAGGGAGATATACCCTCCGGTAATCAAACATGGCAATGGAAAATCCACCATTTATAGATGATTTTCCCATTAAAACCTCCATTTATAGGGGATTCCCAATTGCCACGTTTGATTACCGGAGGGTATAGAATGAGGATAGAATAGAAATACTTCGTGTATAGATCATATTAGATCATATTAGTAGTGTAGAAATAGGGATCGTAGAAGCTAATAGATGATTCTGGCTGGCTAGGAAATCCCCAAACTATATAGTCTTGGGCTTTCAATGGGACAACCATCGAACTAATTATTGCTGGGGCGTGTTCCAGCAAGCCAATTATCCGAGTATCCGATGTTTACGATTTTTGCGAGGACACACATCCCCACAGAACATGTCATAGAAGTCCAAATCAAATCATGCCGGTAGAACCCACTGCACGGTCCTCGACCTAAGCGTCCCCATTTTGCCCGTTATATTTGGTCCACTTAAACACACGGCACTCCAAGTTTTGGGATTGGCAAAAGCTGTGACAATTCCCACAGCGGTAGGTTGCACATACTCCTCCATGTTTGCGTAAAGCCAACAAAAATTATGAATAAAACTGTCTGGAAAAGACCTTAAGTTTATTCACGAGCTTCTCGACTAGGGTCGCCGGCATGTCCACTCTGGAGTTTGGATTGCAAGGGCCTCCCATGCAGCAACTTCCATGAAGCTTGGAACACTACTGCATGACCCAAAAAAGTTATGGGTCATAATATCGCGGCTAAGCGGCTATAACAACCAGTTGCAGATAGGGTTACAATGCACCTGGAATTGTCTGACTAACCGAGTCAGAAGTGGTGCCCATCACCGTACACCCTCCGGTCATTTCAACTTTTCCGACTTAGGTCACATGACGGAAAGATCATGAAATTGATCAATTGATCCCTAGAACCCCTCCCTCTACCGAAATCTGGGCTCTGTTGCATTAAAAAAAGGCACAGATTGTTGCCAATCTCCCCCCCCAACCTGAAGAAAAGCGCAAGGGCGGAGGTGTCTGAGGCACAGTCAGGTGGGGGTTCGGGTGTCAACTCTCCCTGGAGCTCATAGCTGGCTTCGTACTGACTAGTTAAGCCTCGATTTCCCACCATGGAATATGATAATCCCCAATATATAGGATAGTATATACACCCCCATAATCATCAACCAAGACAGGTTCTGAACACTGCCCATATAGATCCACATAATAAGTACTGGCCCAGAAAAACATCTCGTTGCCGTTCAACTCACCGAAAATGGCATCTTCTTTGAGCTCTCTGCAGTGGCAAAGGCTCACACTTAAAGAACAAAAACGGGTTTTCTCGAAAAAAAAAGCTCGGGTCTGAAGTGGTAGATACTGTATCCCATCTAACTTGCGGTAGAATTCTTGAGTTTTTCCAACCCCTGTTTCTATCTGCCGCTGGAGGCCCCCTGAAACGTCGCACTCCGGGGAGCCCTGACCAGGCAGTCTCTTTGTCGAACGAGCAGCTCGAAGACCAAATTGCCTTTACTCACCTGCAAGCAGCCCGAAACCAACGAGCAGCCCCAAACGTGTAGTTGATTTATCTATAGCCAAAGTAGTTGTTCATAAACCTCATCAACTAATTATAGATATGTGATGATATGTGTGTCATAAACCCAAGTGAAATTGGAGTTATGTACCTACCAACTTAGCGATGAATCGCACACTGGTTCACCCGCTTGTGGAAGTTGTTTGTACGATGGGAAAACAAGACAAGCCCGGGTGAGCAGTGTTCAAAACGCAAAGGATATCATTCCCAAAGAAATCCTGGGGAAACAAAAACTACAGATTCCCAGTTCATGGGTTATGAGCATCCTCAATGTATTTCACTGGGTAGGTTCTTTTCACCCCCGAAGAAATCCACCCAACACTACTCAGATGGTACTAATCTGAGGACCAACGATTTCATCGCTGGTCTTGTGGAAATGATGTGCCAAACTACATTAGACTCATGGGTCATTGGTTGGGTCATGCTCAGAAATGGTAACCCATGACCTCCGTCGGTGGGCATTTCCACTCCTTGCCCGGATCCTGGAGAAACGTCGGACCTTCGGATTGGGTCCTTTGCCAATTGTTGAACCCCAACCCTTCCCCCAAATGATAAGATATAGCAGCATATAGCAGCTATAGGCTATTTATATACAGTAACTTCCCCAAAAAAGTGAGAAGAATGAAATCCGCAGCAGTGATAAATTACAGCTCCATCTTTTTTGAAGGGTTGATATACTCAGCACCTCCTCAGAAATCCTGGAAATCTGCTGGCGTTTTTGTTCCACCAGAATGGATGTCTCAACAAAGCGGCAGTTTTTGTTAGAGAGGTAAGATTTCGGGTGGTAGAGGCAGCAAGTACATACATGGGGATTGGTCAAAACCTATTATTATCAATTCAAATGGGATGAACATCCATAGATCCCAGCTATTTTGAGGTTCACTAGGTACCAGGGTTTTGACCCAAACCCACTTCATCATATATCGATGATTTTGATGTGTGGATATGCATGGTAGTACATGTGTTGCGATACTGTCATGGCTGATGAATGCAAGTTTTTGACCCATATCCCAATGTGTTGCATAGATCCCATTCTCCTACTATCACATACCCCAACAAGGGACCCCAAAATGAATAGATCCAATACTCAATCAGGATTTTTGAATTTGGTGGCTTTCTTAGATTAGATGTATTGAGGGAAAATGATGATCATTTGTTACTACATGCTACTACATAATTTAAAGACTTCCCTTTTTAAAATCCCTTCGCCGCCACTGCTCGGTCCCTTATCTCATCATTGCTGAAGACGAAAACGCTGAGAAGCGTCGAGAAGAACCTGGTCCAACGGCCGAAACGTCACGTTTTTTTCGTCACGTTTTTGCACCTCGAAGGTGACCCAAAAGGATCCAAACAAAGGTCAACTTTTTTTGGGGCGAACCACCCACAACCACGCTTTTTTCCGGGGGGGTTCACCGAACTGGGGGTAAGGTTGAATCCAAAAAAGGATGGAAAAAAGTGCTCTTCCCAGTCAATGACAACAGCATTCGCAACGAAAAATTCATGGGCCATCAATGGTGATCCATATCCATCTACCTGTTGTTGTCATACCCTGTTTCTTCCTCGTTTTTACATTTGACCATCTGGATCAAACGTGGCAAGCTGGAAACTTCCCTGGGTGATTTCCTATTGCCACGTTTGATTCCTGGCACACCCAGTTTCTGTGCGTTCACCAAAAGGGTACCTCTTGTTGGGATGTGATGTGGGACACCCTTGGTCTTGTGCTTGGAGAGTCACAGGCTTCCCGGCTGTACATTTGATGCTCCCAGCATTTCGGCTTCTGACATCCTGGACTGGACTCGACTCTGGAAGAAGCCGGTCAGCCAGTTGGGATGTTGGGAAATGATGGATTTAACTGATACAAAACCATCAAAGATGGTAAAACATGGGGATTCAACTGATTCAACCATGAAAAATCAGGATGTATCATGATGTACGTATTTCACCAATAGTCTATAGCTACTTTTTGTTGGATCATGCCACGAGTCGATCCAGGGTGGTTCGTAGCGATGGTGTGTTTTTTCACCCACTTATGGCACAAGCCCAGGGAATGGGGAGTTCCCAGGGTCATGAACCACTGACTGGAATGATCCTCAATTGCCCTGCATTAATCAAACATGGCAATCACAAAAAATCTATAAAGTTATCTAGCAGGAAAATCATCCATTTATAGGAAGGGTGGTTATGAAAATCGCCAGCTTTCAGTTTTGGATATAGCCCATCTGGCCTTTTTGTGCCATATTGAGATTACAAACCTGGACAGGTTGTGCCCCAGTGAGCAAGTCATCGCTCAGTTGGTTACATAACTCCAATTTCACTGGAGTCTATGGTAGATATCTTCAAGTAGTTTGGCTGGGAGTTATAAACCAACGCTCACATACCACCTTGCAAGGGGCTCCATTTGGGTTGATGCCGGAAATACCATGGAAAGCTGGAAAATATTGGGGAGACATCATCGAACGTTCACGTCCTGGACGTGTCGATGTTTTTGGGGGGTGATGTAGGTGATGTTCAGCAAATCAAATGGGCGAATCCTGAATACAGAAGTGTTCATCAAGAAAATGTCCGTGGCAGGAAGACATCTATGACACAAAAAACATCAGCCACCAGTAGTTGGAAACCCAAAACAACTGGAGCCTGTACAGAATCCAACAACCAGAATCAACCTACGACTCCTACGCTGTCGTCTCCCTCAGCACCATATGGCTCTGAAAATGGTGTATCCACCCAATGGTTCACCATGATATTTCCCATAAAATGACTATAATTGGGGATATACCCCATTTTCAGACCCATATGTTGTCGAACCTATAGTTGGTTGACCTATATTGCCACACCCAGTGTCAAGTAGATCATGATGTGAGTCGCAGCCACTGTCTGTTGGTTTCATCCCCAGCCGTACCCTTCGGTAATCAACGTGGCAATGGAAAATGCCCTGTAATGGGAAAAGCATCTATAAATGGGGGGATTTCCCACAACCACTTTTGATTACCAAATGCTATTGCTTTCATACGATTCCACTCAAATATCCTCAGACGCGACAGCTATTTGGTGAACGTTCCATATGTCAAAATAGTTGGAATCAACGGTCAATGTGGCCAAATCCCAACTTTTTCTGGCCTTTTTGTCTCTATTTTTCTTGGTGAAATCCCAGAGTTCCCAACTTTTCCGCCCATCAGGGCGCCTCTTAACGACCTCATTCCTTGGAAAGGCCAAGACCTCAGCGCTTCAACATGGGCCACTTCTTTGGGGTACGTTGAGATGTTCTTGGCCGAAATGATGTGTGTACTTGGAAGTTCCAGTGACGTAAGTGGATCAATTTCACAATAGTTATAGTTTATAGGAAATGTAGGGGTAGTTTCTAACCATGGGTATACCAATTTGTGATCTGAACTGCACCCCCCAAGTACAATCAAACAAATCAAAAGACACGGTATAATTCAGTCTGATTATCACTGTCAACGTCTAATATGTGATCCCAATATATTATCATAGCTCATCGTATATCGATCTGTCTTGAAATACCGCGCCCCCGTAGGGTAGTAGGGGGTATGATTCGGGGGTACGCTTCCACCATGAAAAAACACAGACCAATACTACAACATGTTATTTTTACAACAGATCCAGGCAAACCACAACTGTCATATGGGGTGATTATATACTAGCCAGTAACTATGATAGAGCCTATGGTATCACCTATGGTTGATTATATAACTGGCTATCATAAACTATGATCACGTATACTAGCCAAGTAGTACGAAATGGAACTGATAGCTACAATAGGATAACTGCTATAATACAATAAGAATCCTGATAATCCCCATGATTGCAAACCACACTACTTGCTTACACAACTGCTATGGGTTTGGGGTACTGGTAACCAACAAACATAACTGGGGTGCACCACCTTTTGGTGTTTGGGCATACACTGTATGTATATATATATATATATATATGTTGCCAAAATATTCATATTAGCAATACGATGACAAAATCATATAGTATCTATTGTATGCCAAATTATACTCTATATCTATCATAATATTGTCCCAACATATACAAACAACGTATTGCCAAATCCTCGCGGTGTACTATTATCATCTATACTATATATAACTATGATATAATACTCTTACTTTCCAGGTACATGCAGTATTCACATAGAGTCTTGTTACATGTCTAACTACATTATAGTAACTATATGCCTATGTATGATAGATATTCTATATACCTCACCATCCACCGCACGATCCAACTGTTGCTCAACCATTCTTATCGACTAATGAGGTAAAGCTGATACTAAACTATACTCAGTAGAGGTTTTTGTTGGGTATACCCCAATTTAGGTCATGGAAGATGACCCCAGGTAAGTGAACTTCTGCATGGGATGGTGATCATTTCCCACCACAATTGGTGGCAATATCATAGTTAGTTACTATAGTATAACATTAACCACCATATATAGATACATTTCTACTATTAGTCTACTACTATATATTTACCACCACATCGTATAATATACTTAGCAACTAACGATTAATAGCATTACACTATACTATAAATTATAACATACTAAGAACTATTACTACCCCCAGGGTGCCGCCCAGAGGTTTATCATGTCACCAAATCTTTACGGTTTGTTTGGGGTGTGTTAAAGGTTTGTTTGGGGTTTATATTGGGTTTCATTTAGGGTTCTTAGGGTTTTTTATCACGGTTTTATTAAGATTTTCCTTTCAAGGCTTACTTAGGGTTTCATGTCAGATTTGGGTTTCAGGGTTTAGGATTAGGGTTCAGGGTTCTGTGTTTTGGAAGCAAATCTTGTCAGCGGTGCGGCCAAACCGCCGACATCGCAAAATGCATAAAACACTGGCCCTACGCAGTTAAAACGCACTTCCCCGGGCAGCACCCCCGTCTATATATATATATATAAGTATTACAAATAGTCTTAATATCAGTCAACAGTCAACTATTATCATACGAAGAATAGTCTTAATACCTAACTCATCTATCTTACTAGTTTATCTAACGATATATAACTAACCAATCCCGTCCCCATAATATTCAACACCCCCGCAGAAACATGGGAGAAAGTAGGGGATGAAACCACATATTTGGGACCATTTTGCAGGTGTTGAATATTAGGTGGACGGGATTATCCGTGGACATCTTATATTAATAGTTACATCATTATATCATATCTATATAACTAGATTTCGAATGATTGAGATATATGATTTACTGAATACTATGTTCTAAGATGTTCTAAGTATATTAATGATATATATATATATATATATATCGCCCAGTCCAACTGCCACCCGAGGCACGCAGCTCGCCGGCGTCGAGCGGAGGCGATGGTGGTCGGCCGGGCCCAGCTCATCAAACGTGGCAATGGAAAATCCACCATTTATAGGTGATTTTCCCATTAAAACCTCCATTTGTAGGGGATTTCCAATTGCCACGTTTGATTACCGGAGAGTAGGTCCTGTTTCGGGACATCTTTTTTTAAAAAACGGTGGAAACATTGGAACGTTGGTGGAAAAAGGTAAGAAAAGGTAATAGAGTATAGCAACAAACTCATTGGAGAGCTCAAAAAATGAGCCAAACTCAGACTGGTGACAGAAGTTTGGACAAGGTTAGGACGGTCATAGCACCTGCATCATACTGATGAGTTGAAACTGGATTCTACTCTTTCTACTCGTTCATCTTTCTATCCGTTTACCCTCCGGTGTCATCAACCATGGCTTGATGCTTGATGGACAATCTCCCAGTTCGGGAAGTTCCCCAGAAACCTCCAGCCATACCGGACTTCATCGTACTTCGTCCCTGGCCTCGTTCACGGTGGTCAGCTCGCACCTGCTCCGAGGCGGGTGTCCCTCTGTTTGGATCAGAAGGTTTCCATGCTGAATGCCTCCTCCGCCGGTCGATAGATATTCGATATACCCTGTGGCTATTTAACATAGCCATAGAAAATGGCCCATTTATAGATGATTCATGGTGATCTAGCTATTAGAAATGGTGGTTTTCCATAGCTATGTTAAATCACCAGAGGGTATATTCCGAACGCTCCACTTCCAGTGGCTTTTCCATGGCTTTTCGCTCGCTTCTCTGCAATTGGGGTCGAATTGCTATGATTTTGGTGATCTCCGGCCGATACTGCTGATGGACAAGCCATCCTGCACCAGGCAGGGTAACTATTGGTAAGTATGAAACACTGTACATAATGGGATTACAATACAATAAACATCAATAAACCATCTACCACCTGGTTCCAGGATTTCGCAACCCTCCGCAGATTTATACATGCGTCCTGTTGCTGCCGGTGCAGATGTCACCGGAACAAACGAGGATCAACAATGTCTTATATACAACCACTCATTTGACCACAACTTGGCATGATGCTTTTCACCCAAGAAAAAAAAGAGAAAAAATATGGAGCTCCACAGAATTTGCCAATCTTTGCTGCTATGATCATCCAAATTGAAAATGTTCATGTTGAATCACACTTTTCTCAATGATTTACCCACCCTTTTTTGGATGATTTGCAGCCAACCACACAGTTTCGATCTGCCAAGAAACGCGCCCAGATCCCGCCAGTGTCGAAGGTGAGCTGCCTGATCTTCAGCCTGGTCCCACGGATTGAACCAGAAAAATTAGGATTCACCCTCTGGTTATTTAACATAGCTATGGAAAATCACCATCTTTAAGAACGGTAAATCACCATTTTTTTCATCTATTTCTATGGGCCATCTATACCATGGCTATGTCAAATAATGTTAAATAAGGTATAGCTATGGAAAATCCATGAAAATCCACCATTTATAGATAATTTTCCCATCCAAACCTCCATTTATAGAGGATTTTCCATTGCCACATTCGGAGGGATGATTTTTGTTGCTTCACCTTCCCTCGAAATCGGCACCTGGTCCATCCATCCCAGAGGGAGCTGCCATCGCGTGCCCTGACATCTGACAACACAGGGCAGGGCAGGTCCAAGACGCACATCTTTTTCCAACATACCATAAAAAATAGCAATTGAACATGGCCATAGAAATAATGGATTTCCCATTAAAAATGGTGATCTTCCATAGTTATGTTAGTTTACCAGAGGGTAACCATCCATAGCCATCTAAATACAAAAAAACTCTCAAAAGCAACTGGATGTCCAGATTAAGAATGAGATGGATGGCCGAAAAATGATCGAAAAAATTGCAGTACTCAGTTGTCACCACTTGCATGGAGCACAAACAGCCGGCGTCATGGCTTTTTTGGGATGAGCAAGCTATATCAGCTATATCTTTGGGTCATAGTCATATGGGGATGGGTCTGAACATCCATTTACCAGCTATTTCGATGTTCACTAGGTACCAGGGTTTTGACTCATAGCCATATCTATTGTCATATCATTTTGATCCAAACCTGAGGGCTGAGATGCACAAATCCTCCTTGATCCCTTGGGTCTCCGGAAGTTTTGCCAGAGAATGACTCAGAATTCATCCCTTTCGGAAAGTTGAACCAAGTCTGGGAGTTGAGGCTTCCTTCAAGTTGAAGTTACAAGGCACTTTGATAAATCGGGATGCGATCCCTAATCATCCTCAGGATCCCGGAAAAAACATGGAAAAATAAGTGATGATTCCATCTGTTTTCATCCAATTTTTATCCACTATCCATCCATTTCATCTCCCAACACGAGCAAAATTGTGCAACTCTCTCGGATATGGCCTCTGGGAAGACAGCGCGGGAGGGTGGCTCTGGGATTGGAGGGCGCTCCTCCTCCTGGGCTAAGTTTCGGTCGGAATCGAAAGCTGTGCTGTTTTTTTTTCCGGAAATGCCCATTTTTTGGATTGAAATATCAATGAAAAGACCCAAATTCCTGTGGAAACTCCCCAATTGTTCCGCTTCAATTTGCCATGATTGGCTTGTTGAATCTTCATTTTCAGTGACCATCAACTCTGCCGCACTCGCCTCCTTGCCTTTCTTCTTTTTCGCCTGCCGAGTTCATCAGCTTGGGAGACTCAACTTGAACAATGCCCAGTTGAACATCACCAAACCCACTGCTTGAAAAGTGGATGAAATGGGATTCCGAAGATCTGGATTCAAAATGATTCAAAGAACTTCCGATTGAACATCATTCAACCAGTCAGTATACTCAGTATACCCGTATCTAACCATCGACCGGCAGGGCTTCTGGGCATTCTTCGATATGTCCAAGATGGGGGATACAGCAACGCATTCCCCCTGAAATAGGACCCAACAACAATGGAGATTTTGGTCACAGAAATTGAACATCATGATTCCCAGCAAGAAAACCGATGCTGATGCAAGTCCCAAGCCTCATCCTGCCCATGCTGGCCAGCTGGTTACGGTGCACATGAAAAACAAAAAAGGTCAGCCATCAGGCTTTGTCCCACAATTGGAGATAGCCCATTTCAATCGATTCTATGCTACTTCTAATAGAGGGAAAATGTTTATCTGTAAACCGTGAAATTTGGGGGAGGTCAACATCTTTGAGACACCCCCATTTACAGACCAGCATCAAGTCTTGAATATATAATATAGAATCCCATCATATCCCATCCCCCATTCACATTGAACAATATGAAACACACCTATTCTATCGTCCCAGTTGCGGTGTCATCCCCCACATCTGCCATGATTTCATCTGCCCAGGTGAGCCTTGCCCTTCTTGCTGCCACCATCGATGAAACGGGTGAGTTCATCGATGCTCTTGTCTTGCAAGTGGGCCTCACCCGAGAAAGCCAAAATGGCTTTGACCACGGTGGAAATCCGATGGTGTAAGATGAAAAAATATGAGCATATATGATGGTAGATATTTCTTGTCTTACATGATCCGTGTTTGTCAGATCTGTGCAAAATTATTTTGAATGGGGATACATGTTTGAGCAATGACCAGGAATGACTGTGGCTGTTCTATTCCATCATCATCTCCAGTGACATCCATGGCTCCCGCGCCATCTCAGGGCACAGAGCTTGCGCGACACGCTCGTCCGACAAGCAGAGGACCCACTCCTGCGGCCGGAACGGCGACCCGGAGAGCTTGGCCACTGCGAGGTTGCGCAGTTCAAGAGAAATATGGAGAAAATATGATGAAACAGCTCGAAAATCTGAAAATCCAAGGAAAAACCGGATCTTTAATCTGAAGATATCATAAGTGTCTCATGAATAGGAGATGACATCCTGCATACTCATCATCAGGTCAAAACAAAACAATGGGATGAGCACCAGCCATGAATGATCCAGATGGGATGCTTCAGCAAAGATGGCCTGTCTTGACCGGACTTCAAACTCAGAACCCCAGAATCTATTCAGAGGCATTTGAAACCCATGAACCCAAGGATCTCATATTCTTGAACAATTCACTAGCCTGAAATAAGGTCAACCATCTTCATTGCCCAAACGAGCCATCGTTCCAGTGACGTCGCAGTGAGGTCGTTCAATCATTCACGCCAGGGATATCAAAAGTTTTACAACCATCAAACAGAAGAAACAGAAGTGACAGCATTTTCTTGGTTCATTCAAATCCCCCATTTCAATGGTTTAATCGCTTTTCCCCATTACTAAGGACCCCCAAATGAAACTAGTCTTGGACCCAATTGATTGCTTTTTGACGATGAGCATGACGGGTGACAAGATGGACTTTACAGCTTTTACAGCTGTAAACAGTTTTTACAGGAGTGTCATGAGGTTTTTGTGGAGACTTGTTGCATTGGAGCCTTGAGATTGAACCCCTGACTTTTGGTACTAAATATTTGGTGGCTGGGATTTTTCTACATTTCGACCGTCTGAGTCAGAGCATGTCAGACCAAGAACGGGGTGGGGTAGAACCCCAAAATGGCCCTTGTTATGGTGGTTCACGATGAAATTCTGGGGGTACCTTCTATTTTCAAACACACAAAAATATCATCCGATATCCATGATGCATTGGCCCGTCCCCGAAGACCCAGTACATGGCAGAATCCTATGACTCTGGGACTGGGAAGGTTAGATCCCTGTTTCTGATGAATCCCAATTGTTTCACCATGTTTGATGGCTTAGACTCAGTTTTGATCCATGTTTGATGCTCAAATCCCAACTGTTCGTTCGTGAAATCCACCCAGTTTCTCCCATTTGTCATGCTTAGAGAATGTTAGATCCCAATTGTTCAAGAGTAAAATCCTCATTCATCTGCAAAACCCAATGCCATTAAACAACTACCATTTATGCTTTTGGGGACGGTTTATTGCATTGGGTCTCCCCCATTACTACCTGGTTGTTTCAACATATTTCAACATTCTGCGGATGGTTCCAAAATCCTGCACCAGTTGGTAGATGATTTATTCCAAAAAAAACTTTACCAATAGTTTCCAATGGTTACAAACCCATGATTTCCATTCTAATCCCATCATTTGCATTTCTTCATATTTGGAGGTTTCCTAAAATAGGGGTACCCCCAAATCATCCATTTGATTTTCGGATTTTCCATTAGAAACCATCCAGCTATTGGGTACCCCCATTTTAGGAAACCCCCATTTATTCCATTCGAATCCCATTGTTTTATAGGAATCCCGATCGTTCCCAACCTGCTCTAGGATGGTTTCTCCATAGGACTCCACCGGCCGAACATCCACCGGCGCTCCAGTGGTGGCACATCCGGCTGGTCCAGGGCTGTACAGTCCAGAGAGTTTGCGCCTAGGATGGACACGGATTGGGGGTACATCAAAACCTACGTTTTTGGTGGTGTCCCAGTTTGGGACACGGTGATTTGAACAGCAAAAATTGGGATCTCACCAAAAAGTGATGGGTGAATCAACCAAGAAAAAAAGGTGATTTAACAAGAAAGGTGGGGATGTATACAGTACTTGATTTATGTTAGCTAAGTTGGTGCAAATAACTCCAGGTTCACGACTGGGTTTATGATAGATATATTGAAGTAGTTCAATGGGATTATATATAAACCAACAAACATCGCTGGGAGGATATCAGCCCATTTAGTAAGTGGTTAGTGGTGTTAGTTCAGCCAGTGAAAATCATTGGGATAAGCCCTGGCAATGGGACTTGAGGTCACCAAGGTCATGGAAACCAGTTTCGGTCCGTGGGATGATTCGGGATGATGCTCAAAATGAATCACCATATTTTCAGGGCTGTAACATGCATATGGGGATGAAAATGTTGCAAACATCCATCCGAAATGAGGAGTTGCATCTGTAAAAACGGAGATTTGAACATATGTTGAGGGGATGAACATCGAATTGGGTGAAGGGTACCAGGGTGTTGACCCCTACCCATGTATAAAGTCCAACTGAGATGACAGTTTGGTTCCCAACTGAAGCAACAAAAACAGGGATTAAAATGACTTCAAGCTGTGGAAATGGAGATCTTGACACTTAGAAGAGGATGCAACCGACCAAGAGGATGTTGGTACCAGTAGCAGCAATTGTTTTGGGATTGATCCAACCAAAATGGAATTTAAACCAGCCAGAAGTAGATTTGAACGACTAAAATCCAGATTTCCACTCAACGAAGGGCTAGATCATCACCCAAAATGTGGATTGAATCGCCGAGCATTTTAGGATTAGGATGATTATCACAGTTGGATACATCATCAGCTATTGGAAAAAGGAGGATCTTAGGGGAGGAAGAACAACCAATAATCATAGGATATGCCTGGGATTTTTCAGCAAAAGGGATCTTGGGTTGAACACCAACGGGGATTCTGCCAACAACAAAAGAATTGGTATCCACGATACAGAAAACAGTCGCATCAGCCAACAAGACAGGGACTTAAAGAAAAACATGGGCATATACACTAACAAGAAAAGATGGAACAAGTACTCGCTAATTGACACTCTTCTTCTTGTAGGGCATTTCCCATGATCACTCTCCTGCGATGAAAACTCCAAGATTCTCATCACCCTCCCCCAACATACACGCTGAAAATAGCCAGCTTTGAATGCTAACTAATCTTTCAACCCCCAACTGATGGCATGGTCTATGTCTATGTTAACTTTGGAGATGGAAAAATCTGCTGCTTCCCCATGGTCCGGTCAGATTCGGCTCTGCTCCCATACCTTCCGAGAAAGCGTCCCCCTTGGCTTCTTGGCGACCGGACTACAAATCAGCCGCATGACTTCCACGCAAATGTACCTGTTGGGGACCCTCCATTCCTCGAACACATGGAATCAACCGAATCCCAGGGCCTGATGGCCTAAGTCATGGGTGATTTTCCACCGCCATTTTGAGTCAAGGCAAGCAACGAATGCAGAAACTTGCAGCGTCTATGTGACAGGAATTGTGTCCTCTTTTTGGAGTAAACCCTCCTTGCCTCTGATGAAAAAACTCCTCAGTTTTACCATGTTTTACCCAACTCTCCATTGTTATTCGCTAGATCCCCTTGATTCCATGGTGAGTGTCGTCCCCTATTGTCACTGAAGCATGGAGCACCAGAGGTTGTTGTTTCTTATCTTCGCCAAGATTCGCAAAAAATTGGACGGCTGGGTCCACACATAGTTGGATTCTTGGCCCAAACCGCCGTGAGACTCCCCGAACTGCATGGTAAGTTGAGAATCCTGAATCTTGAGTATGGATGATCCAGCCCTTGGACAATCTCAGCCCGGGATGTATCAAACCCGTTGATTGATTGGGGAGGTTGCACCCTACCAAAATGACGATGCGAAATGATCACCATACCCATTCCAGGGTCGTGAAATCTCCTGGGTTTACCCTCCAGCAAACTAACAAAATGAGATGGAAATCTTTAAGCTTTACAGTTTGGAAGATGATCTACGACTGTTGAAATTTCCAGATCTATGTCAATCTACTGGAGGGCACATTGCCCCATAAAATTTGGGAACTCACCTCCCAACATCCCAGCTCTCAGCTCAGGTCACCATCTGCGCCGTGAAAGCTGCCCCCTCTGTCGTCCCACCGGGTCGTCGATGACATCCGAAAGCTCGGCGGGCGGTCAGAGTGTTCCAGAAAGAGTTTTTCGCGTTTATAGAAGTGAAATATGAAGGAAGTGAAATGTGAATAAATTCATATAATAAGTTCAATAGTTGTGACCCCCTTTATGGGAAAGCAATGTTTGTTTAATCATCCCATGATCGATGAAAGAGATAATAGTGAAAATGTTCAAAACAGCAGAAAACACTGTAAAAATGGGGGCCCTGAGCGCCGCGGCCCCATGGCTGTGGGGCCGGGGAACCCCAAGCTATCAACGTCAATTAAGGTCATGTTTGATAAGGTGAAAAAAGGGTACATCTCGAGGTGCTTCAACAACTCAAGAAACACCCACGTTATCAACATGGAGATGGTATCAACTGTTGACCTTGGGGATTTTCTCCATATGCTTGATCTTTGTGAAAAAAAGATGCACGAGACAGCATTGACTCCAACTTGGGTCCAAATTACCCCATGTTGGGCCCAACTTGGGTCCAGCATGGCATAATAACTTGCACCCAATTTGGCCCTGTTTGGGCGCAACTTCGGCCCAAGGTGGGCCGAACGACCGAATGCGAAATGCTGAAACCCCGCGTGTTGACCGGTTCGCACTGTCTGCATTGGGCCCAACTTGGGTCGAAGTTGAAGCCAAGTGGTCCAAGTTGGGCCCATGTTAGCTGGGCCCAAGTTGGCCCGTGTTCAGCTCAACTTAAGCAAGTACGGCCAAGTTTGGTCGAAGTAGGCTTAGATTTGGCCCAAGTATGTCCTTGTTCAGTCCGTACCCTGTCTACCAGGTCTACCAGGTCTACTATATTCAACTTGGAAAAGCCGCCCGTCCAACGTGGCGCGGTGCTTGCGAAGCGACTAGAAATAGGCAGCCGGTATAGCCTCCCTTAATGCCACCTAGGCTTGGGGAAAATGATGACTAACCAGTGCATGGAATGGGTACGGTATAGTAAGCCCCAAAAAGATAGAAAGGTATTCACCACTATTCAGTAGGATTTGACTTTTGTATCTTTTTGGAGGTTACTATACCCCCCAAGTGCGGATCAGCCAAGTGACGATGTCTTTCAAACACCTGAGATGCGCTCAGAAGTGGTGGAAAAACCCATGGTGGTTGCTTTGTCATCTTGGACGTTGATCACTCCTGATAAATCCTCCATCTGTATCAATGGTGCTTGGTTCTCCAGTAGAACAGCCATCGTGTTCGTTCATGGCATTGAAATTAGGTCCTTCCATCCGCTGGTTTGGAATATAATCTTTCCCACGAAATCTACAACATTTATGGCAAAGCCGTATTCCTGGACAACCCCGACGTGCTGTGTATCAATCCCATTCTATCCCAGAAAATATCCCTATCAAATGCTTGCGGTCATCCCCATTGACATATTGTTGGTCATATGATATATGTCTATATCCCATTAGATCCATGTGAAACCCCATTATTGGAGGTGAATTGATGTGAATCTCAAAGATGGTCCCATGCTCCATGCTGGGCCCCTCATGAGCCATGACAAATACCCCTATCCCATACCAGTATGCTGGTTCGTAGGTATCCCTATGGTGAATTACTTAATCAAAAAAAAAACACACATCAAAAAAAATAAACCAGGTAGTATACCCTCTGGTAATCAAAGGTGGCCATTGAAAATACCCCCTAAATGGAGGTTTTATCTTTAAATCCAGGATGTTTCATTGCCACGGTTGATTGCCGACGGAGCTGGGGTGCCCTACTTGCCCATATCGATGCGCATAAACTCCCTGAGATCGGTGTCTGCATTCACACGCACTGGACCTTGAACAAAATGCCGCAACTTTTTCAGAGAAAGGCCCGAAAATCACCGGAAAAAATTGCTTAAATATGTGATTTGTGACAGCTAAGATGATTTACATCTACCATAATTAGGATTCATGGTACTGGATATATCAGTTCAATGGATTTCTCTACCAACTTCTTATTATTTGGAGGGGGCCACGCCATGCTGTGCTAATGCTTTCTATGGCATCTCAGGCTTTCCTTAGCACTGTCCAACGCAGAAAAAAGAGGCTGAAGAATCGTGTTTGGATTCCACCAAAATAGGGACTCTGAACACAGGGTATCAAGGCATGGAATTCGCTGTCCACCCCTTTGACTTGGGATTTCACCAAAGGAATGATTTCATCAGCCTAGGCCATCATTTTGGCCCATCATTTTCACACACCTCTCGGTCACCTGATGAATCTTCGATCAGCTTTTAAATAGTTGGCTTATACCCACGTTGAACTCCCCAACCAAGGCCATTTCATTGGTGTTTAATCATCGAATGGGTATGCATCCCATTAAATGGCAAGAAAAACAGTCAATACCCATTGACATACAGTACCCTTCCCCTCAGTTAACGAGAAACTAATACCTTTGAATTGACTGTCTTATAACCCCATTCATGAAAAACATTAAAGTATTCGACTAATGTGGTAAAGCCAACAATGAACCATGTCCAATTAACTGGGTTTATGAAATTGGGTGTACCCCTATTTGGGATGATGGTTCTTATGACCCCAAAATGGTAAAATTAATCAATTAGTCAATTAGGGATGTTTGATTATTGGCTTTACCACGTTACCCTTCACAATTAAATGCCAAATTTTGAAATACCAATGACTTAGGGTATGATAAATCATAGACTTGGATATCTGGAAACTTATGTATTTAGTGTCAACCCCGGACTAAGACACCCTGATTCGTTGCGGGGGTACGACCACAAATGCTGGCAATCTGCTTCCAGAATGGCGTTCAAAAACCCCGACGCGGATGAGTAGGGGTGCATCAAAATTTTGCATTGATTGATGTGAGAAACCCAACAATGAACCATCCGCAAGTCATCACCATCGTTTCATGGGTGGTTGTTTCTCCATCCCCAGTCATGGGCCCGGTTGAACCGGGCCTGCAACGATCGCCAGGGGTGTCTGCTTCGGCAGATCGCAGGGTTGCGCCAAGAGCTGGAACTCGATGTACCTTGGAAGTCGCCAAGCTTTGGCCAAGGCGCCATGGCGAAACCTCTGGATTTGACCAAAGTTCACCGGGAGAATTCGGTGGACACGAAAACAGGGGGAGGAATGACCAACCAAGTACCGTCTGGTTATTTAACATAGCCATGGAAAATCCCCTATAAATGGAGGTTTGAATGGGAAAATCATCCAGAATTAGCCATTTTCCATGGCTATGTTGAATAACCAGAGGGTAAGTTTCTTGGACTTTCAGCAGCTTAGTGTTGTGATTTTGGCCATGTGGATTTCAGCCGAAAAGCGTGGAAACATCATCCACGGGGTTGATGTCAACCAACGCTGGCAGCAGCACTGCTGGTTGGATCCTTCAGACGACTCCAAAAAAAAGAAGATGTCGTTCGATTGATCCTCATTTCATAGAACGCTTCCCACAACCCCTGCTGAAGACATCGATTTCTTGAGAAGGTTTTTTGGGTTCAGATATCAAAACTGCCATCTGTGATCCTCCAATTTCACATGCCACCTGGCACGGTATCTACTCAGAATATCTCAGAATACATGTTTTCCAAGAAACTAAGCTAAACCAAACATCAACTGGCAAATGCTCCAGTTCTCTCAACTACCGCAATGATCTTAATAGCATTTAATAGCAACAACCATCCTCCTATGATGTGCTTGGGAAACTCACTTTGTAGCTCCAGCTGAGTTTCCCAACTGGCCACCACAGCTGGTGGTGTATCCATCGCGGCCCCTTACCTCGATCGCAGCCTCAAAAAGGAGATGGCTGGGCCGCATGGATCGCGTTGATAAAATGTTTGGAAAACAATGCCTTCTCATTTTTCTCATATACATATTTATGTGTATACACAAAATGCATAATATATACATATATATGTGTATTTATATGTACACATAATGATACATGCGTCCCAGCATCATGCAGATTTCAATAACAATGGGTATATTAATCATACAGTAATCATAACCCCTCTATGAACCTCTGTGGAAATATCGGTGCCTCCACCGATTCCGGCAGGTCCGCTTCTTCAATGAGCCGAATGGACAAGAGGGAGCTGGTGTACCTGGACGGGCACCGAAGTAGACCTGTGCCTCAAAACAATGGGGGGCTTCCGGAAACCCCTGAAGAAAACCATGAGTTGATAGGGATTGATGAGAAATATGAAGATTTAAATATAATCTACCCATCTTTGACGAGAAATCTGGAGGTTTTTTTTCAATCACCACCCGGAGAAATGTGGTCATTTCATTGTGTGTGTGCCTACTTTTCAGGGGCGAATCGCTGAGTAAAAGAAAAATCTACAGTAGGGCTGCAATTGGATGCTCGAAGAAAACGAGTGACCGAAGTGGGGATCAAAGTTCGGTGCCTCCAACAAAAGGAAAGGGTGGTTCGTGAAGATGACCCGATTACCAATGCTATCCAAGAAAGGACATCCCTAACTAGTGGGCTAGTAATCAATGCAGTAGGATGCACGGTTCCTGGTTCAATCTTCAATGTTTGTTGGTTCTGCCGTTCTACCCCGATACGTTCGCTTCAATACCAGCCATCACTTGTGAGTCAACAAGCCACGTCAGTTGCTCCTATGAGTTCCTGAGATTCTCCGGAAACCATCGAATCTCCGGAAACCACGGCGGCTAACCGTGGCTTTCCCCATCAAATATGGGGGGGGATCCTGTTTTACTTGTCCCTTATGTGGGGGGGTTCCTGAAATAGGGCTGCCCCCAAATCATCCATATTAATAGGATGTTCCATTACAAACCATCCAGCTATTGGGGTAGCTCCATTGTATTTGTCCCTTATATGGCTATGAGTTCACCCTTCAAAACCCTTCTGTTCACATCAAAAAAGCTGGGATTTATGGATCTTCATCCCATTACCCTCTGGTAATCAAACATGGCAATGAAAAATCACAGATTTGTAGATGGTTTTCCCGTTAAACATCTCCATTTATAGTGGATTTCCAATTGCCATGTTTGATTATCGGAGGGTAAAGTTGACAATAACAATGATCCAACATGATGATGAAAAAGATCAAATTCTATGATGATTCATCCGATTTAATAGGTTTTGACCCATCCCCATATTCAAATACACTGATGATCCGATCCCCGGGGTCAGCTTGCGCGCGCCTTAACTTGCCGCTCTTCTCCCTGCTGGACCACATGACCACGTAGTGCGATGGGGAGACCACCTGAGGCTTGGCAGCGGCCGATGGCCATGAAATCATGGAAAAAAACATGGAAAAAATCAGATAAAATGGGAAAATCATGGAAATATCATGGAAATCCATGAAAAAATCATGGGAAAAAACTGAACACAAGGGTCTCCTGTAAATGTTCAATCGAATCTGATATTTCGACGTCACGATGACTTCCAGCATTTGGTGCATCCCTTTCGATGCGATTTTCCCATCCAGCATGGGCCCTGCTTCTGCTAATGAGCGCAGCCATAAGCCCAATCAACCGACTCCTACATAGGCAAAACCAAAGAAATTAAGTACTTTCTATAGGTTTAACTATCTTTAACCCCATGTTGTTTGTAATTTGCAAACCCAACGAACATACCTGGTAGTTCAAACTTGTTGATTCCCACCCTGAGAGATTGCATTCTTGACTCTTGTTCTCTGAACTCTTGCTTTGTTTATTGATGCTTACTAGCCACTTCCATGTGGAGGACTCGTGTTGAGTAGCCCATCGAGGCAATCATACCCAAACAAAAAATAAACCATTTTGGGGATTAGGTCTAGGGATCATATGTGGTCATAATATCCCTTAGTCACTTATCACTTATGCTGGGGTCCAGCCCGGCTTTGTTTTAACAACACCCTGTCGAACCGTGGGAACCGGGACTCTTTTGTTCTCAGCTTTGTCCCAGAAGAGCTGCAAGTTGATGAAGCCATTCGCCTGGGGGCGGTACCCCCAAATTCATCATCCAGTCGTCATGGATGACCGTTTTAGTATTGAAACCCACAGGGACTTGGGGATCATCCTTTTTAGGAACCCCCAAATATCCTTTAACGGGGAATATATAGTTGTTTGAACTGTCCAAACATCCACACATCTATCATCCTTGTCCCAAAGTGGCCATGTCTGGTATGTTGTTGCCCCCCATTTTCAGACACACACATGTCCTCTGTAAAAAAATAGATGGGTCTGTCCTGTCCATTTTCCTCTGTGTTGATTTACCAATTGGTCAATGGGTGGCGACCCATCTCTTAAAATGTGTGGGACAAGGAGAACTATGAAGTTATCGCCCAAGTGATTGGTCACAGAATGACAAAGAAATGGCGAGGAGGGTACCCCTTTTTGACGCCCATTTGGAGAATTTCAAGGGGTCGGTCTTGTTTGGACAATTTTAAAGGACGATGATTTTGAAGAATGGAGAAAAACAAACAGTTCTAAGCATCAAAAATGGAGGATCTCTTTGGGTTCATTGACCATAGGGAGTTCCCCATCGGTGGCACCTCTATGGTCACGTGCCATGACAAATTTTGAGTCAAGTTACAGCCACCATTTTTTGTTTCGGGCGCACAAAACGACTGGATTCCAGAGAGATTGACATAAATTGATGACCATCCCCCTTTAAAAAATGGCTGAGATGTAAGTTTTGACTCCACTCGAGGCAATGGGATAGAGAGAGAAACGAAGGCAAGAAGCCGAAACAAGCGATCAATCTAAGTTTTGACCATGGCACACATGTTTTTCTCAGCTTTAGGTTCTACTCTCCGCTGTCATCAAACATGGGGAAATCCACGAAATCATAATCCATCTTCGGGGGCTACTTCCCAGGGTTCCCAGGATTTAGAAACCCCTGGGCTGTGTTGTCGTTTTGGGTGACCTGTCTAGTAGCAGCTTGGCACTTGTTGAATGCAACCCTTCAAATTCAGACTGATTACCCCAAAGAATAGAATACGCCCAATGGAAACCCCCGCATTGGAAACATACATGATGTCGGGGCCAATGAAGGGGGGGAGTATTCAATTTGATCGGGGGGAAGGAATTGATCCATGGCCGTTTCTATCCAATTCTGTGCCATGAAAACTTCCATCAGATTTCATATGCCATTACATCCAAGCATATACCGACCTATATCAACCGATATCCCATATCGACTTGAAAATCCCATCACATCCGTTGGCCGCAGGCCAGAGCTGTTGAACCACCCCTGAAGAAACGTCGCACCTCAACGTGCATTGCAGTTTCCGAGTCCATGTACTGCGACCACCTGCAGGTCAGGTGCCGTGAAGCCTATGGGAAATCACCATTTTTCATGGGAAAATCCACGATTTCTATGGCACGTTTACCACGGGGTAAAATTGGTACCTCCATGTACCTCCCCCTGTTAAGAAAGTGATGGTTTATGAATGAATCCTGGGTTAACATTAGAATTGTTGGAAGGTCAAGAAATGTGGATCGCTAAAAAGCAACAAGGGAATTACCAAAGTCCGAGGATGCAATACCTCTCATATCGTTCTCGATCTAACCCTACCCATCAACCATGGCATCAATGGTGGATTTTCCAGCCATGTTTGAGCCATCCCGCGGGTATGGCTAGCCATATCCTCATATCCACAACGTTTTTTGTGCTTTCCAGTGGGAGAATCCAAGGAATGGAAAGGCCATTTGTGAAGGGCCCTTCAGCCCACAGTTGATGCTGACACCCGGATATCTCCAGTGAAATATCCCATTATCTAATCATGTCTCGTTATATCATGGTACATGTTTCAATTAGATCCCATCACATCATATCAACTGTATCACACGCATGTCCCATCATGTCCCATTCATCTCCCATGAAAAATCATATAGTCATATATGGGTACTAGTATATAAATACATATAAATACTACAGTATATATATATATATTAAATGCCATTGCTTGTAGGTGAAATATCCCCAGTTCTTTAACAAATGCCCGGCCCAGCCTATCATAGCCGGGCGTCTGGCGCCGCGCCATGGCGCCAACGGCGCTAGTTGGCCCTTTGCGTATACGGATGAATAGATTTAACGTTTGAATAATAGTAATGTGAATGATGTTAAAACTGGTTATCCATTAACATATACAAAACTAGTCAAATGTTGTGCTATAAATAAACATATTTGAATAGATAGTATCATATAGCAATTTCTCAGCACAAGTGATCATTACTGATTGTCTGTTTCTGGTAAATTCACAGAATCTGACAAGTCTAAGTCGTGTTTCACGAGCGGTCACAATCACATGTGGTTGGGAAATTTCCCAGTTGTGCAACCAATAGCTGATCTTCGGTGTGATCTCACCTTGAATTCGCAAGCAATCTCAAACAGCGGCAGTAATCGGTACTGTTGAGCTTGTGTGAAGCGCTCGCCAAAGAATAGGATACCATAGGATCATCATGATTTTCCCTACTTAAACTGGCTCATGTATGCTTCTTGTCTGGAAGAAGCCAAGAATGGGCTACTTTGTTTTGAGCCTGGTTTTAGTTCCTGTTTCAACCAACGCTGACGGCATTCAACTCCCTGCCAGTGTCACATCACCGTGGCAGTGCGGAATCATGTTCTCATGAGTGTCCAAAAATGTGGTACACCCAATTTGTGCCATTTTAGCATGAAAACTGATGATCAGCCAGTTGATTTTTGGGGCCCTCTTTTTCGAACAAACCCATCTGAGCGGTGTTGAAAACCCTGGTGCAAATCCTTTGAAATCCCAACTGGTTTCGCCAATGCTCTCGCGACCACGCATAAACTTTTCAGAATCCTATGGTTATCACGTTTGCTTCTGCGCAGCTTTCGCAGATGGCCTTAAAAATGGTCGAACCTGTTTCTGAAAAACTGTTGTGTTCATTGACAGCTTTTGCAAAGCTTTCCTGGTGCTGACTCTTGTCCACTATTTCGCGGAGGCTTTCGCGAGCTTTCAGACAGCTGTCGCGCCTGCTTTGCTTGCGCGGAAGTAAAGCTAAAATATAAATTATGGAGGTTTTGGAGGAAACGCATCTGTAGATGCCAACCTTAAGTGCCAAGGTTTGCTTCACTTTTCTGGGTCATTAAGCTCTTAACATCACCTGCATCCAGAACTGCTAGTCTCTCGCCCGAGCTGCATTTTTGACTGGCCAAAGTCCAGTGTTATTATGGATTACAACGGTTAAACATGTCTGTCAGGATAAACTTTCGAAGGATTTCCGCAACATCTCCTTGAACTCCTTGGTTGATCTTCCCCTAAGTTTGGACCATGATCTTCCCCTAAGTTTGGACCATTCGCAACAAAAATGGCCAGCTTCTGCTGGGGGAATGTTGGCCAAATCGATGGCCCTTCAGCAGAGTTCTGAGCGAGACGACCCAGGCTAAAGAGGCACTTTCCAATTTAATTTCACATCTTTCCTATTGCAAAAGGTAGAACAGGAATCGTGATAGGAATGTGAACGAATGTTTGTATTTTGATATTTTCGAGGGCAGTCTTATTTGGGTTGAATCACAATTTTCTGCTAGTTCAATGCTGTAAGAGTCGCTGCGTTGGGGAAATGCTGAAGTTTCACCGCTGGTGGTTTTTGAAGACCTTTCATTGTCCATCCTACCCGAGTTGATTTCAATCGAATCTGGGTGGCAAATCATGTTTTATGTACCCTTTGGTTTCGTCAAACGTGGCTGGAAAATGCACCAGCTAAATGAAGCTAGCTGGGAAATTCATCCATGGTGGATTTTCCAGCAAGCCACATTTGATCCTTTACAAGATGGAGCTGGGACACCATCGGCCTAAGAATGGAGCAATTCACCCAAATTCATGGATTTAAACTCACACCAGGGTTCTTAAACGACTTCCGAAGTGGCTAGGATGATCCTCCAATTAATGGACAAACCCTCCGGTTGTTCAACAGTTTGCCAACAGGAAAACCTGTATCAAAATCATAGGTTAATCATCATTAAAACATCCATAGATCATCATAGATCATCATAGATCATCATAGATCATCATAGATCATCATAGATCATCATAGATCCATATGTAGATCATCATTAAAACATCCATAGCTCATCATAGATCATCATAGATCATCATAGATCATCATAGATCATCATATATCATCATAGATCATCATAGATCATCATAGATCATCATAAATCATCATAGATCATCATAGATCATCATAAATCATCATAGATCATCATAGATCAACATAGATCATCATAAATCATCATAGATCATCATAGATCATCATAAATCCATATGTAGATCATCATAAATCATCATAGATCATCATAGATCATCTTAAATCATCGTAGATCATCATAGATCATCATAGATCATCATAGATCATCATAGATCATCATAAATCATCACAGATCATCATAGATCATCATAGATCATCATAAATCATCATAGATCATCATAGATCCTCATAAATCCATGTGTAGATCATCATAGATCATCATAAATCATCATAGATCATCATAGATCATCATAAATCCATATGTAGATCATCATAGATCATCATAGATCATCATAGATCATCATTGATAGATCATCATAGATCATCATAAATCCATATGTAGATCACCATTCAAAGCATCCATCGCTGGATCGCTGCGGCCGCCATTTTCTTCACAGCACCAGGTCCGGGCAACGCCACTGCGTGGGCACGTCGTTGCGAAGGTTTCCTTGTGGACCCCAACGAGCCAGGCCTCGCGGTGGGGATGTACAAAGGTGCTTTACAGCAGCGGACGAAAAACGATCAACAAGTGGTGAAAAATTGAGCTCAAACCACACCTCCATCAGATTCTGGTACTGGCTCGTCTCCAGAATATATTTTATATATATATATATATGTATTTATATTTATTCATGTTTATTTATTTATTTATATGTATATATAATATTATATATATATAAAGCCAAATGGGGCCTCAACGAATTTCAAACTGAAGGGGTGGAAGAGCAATCAACGGTTGAAAGCGCTTAAAAAGCTTGTCCAGACTCGCTTGAGTCAAGATTTTCCAGTCCAAAATCTCATCCAATTACAAGTGTCCCAAAAAAGATGCAGAATTGTTCTTCCAGGATGCGATGCAGATCATATTTTCACCATGATTTCAAGGTTTCCAACCTTATCAATTGTTCAACAACTAAGTATTTGAGTGTCACAAATCCTCCCCTTACAACCACCACACATTTTCCAGCAATGAGCATGGCCTAAAACCAGGTCATCGTACTTCACCACCGCCTCCACCAGGCTGGTTTTGGTGATGCAGTGCTCACGGGATGCCCATTGCTATAACCCATCTATACTCCGTATAAGGGACAAGCCACTTCATGGACTTACGAACCAGGCTTGTTAACCAGGTACGATTAGTGGGATGATCCTCTTAGTTTGTGGCATGTTTGAGGCATGTTGGTCGCCTTCCCACATGTCAATCTCAGTTTCAATTTTGACACCAAAAAGACGGCCCTGTCACTCATGGTGTGGGCCGTCTTAGTCTTGTCTGAAAATCGGGCACAACAAAACCACACGGTTGAGAAGCCGATTGCAGATTGGCAATTTGGAGAGGAAACAACCCCCCATATTTCAGACACACAAAGATCCATGATCATCATCATCCATGTGTTAAATTCCCATTGGTAGTGGTTCAATGCCCGTTAAATGCCCATTTCAAAGCATTTTGATGGCTATCTATACATAGAAACAGTCGCTCCGTTTGCTGCCTGGGCTCCCTCTTGTGCCACCGCTGCAGCAGGGGTCCACAAAGCTTCGACGTCCTGATCGGTTTGTGCGATCCGTCAGATTGATGGAAAATGTACTGAGAGTTACCCTCCAGAAAATTTACCCTATGGTTATTTTACATAGCCATGGAAAATGGCTAATTTTGGATGATTTTCCCAGTAAAACCTCCATTTATAGGGGATTTTCCATGGCTATGTTAAATAACCATAGGGTACATAGACCCTGGCAGATAGGGGTTGGAAGATTTAGATACCACTGAAAAATGCTTATTTTCAGGGTCTATGTTAATTTACCAGAGGGTATCTAGGATAGCTGTCACCTCCCTTTACACATACTGATGATCCATTGGGAATATGTTGGGACTACAGAAAGGGGAAAATCATCATTGGGTGTAATATCAATCATTATATAATGACCATCAACATACAAATTGGTGCCCCAGTTCGGAATCCCTAAATTGGTCTATGACTAGGTCAACTATGGTTTGTGGCCACTATTACTATAGTTAGGTGGGTGTATAACTGGAAAATATACTTGCACTTATCTGTGTGATGGGGATGTATGGATATATATATATATATATATGGAAGATTCTATGGCAATGTTATGCAAGACTTCTGGGGATGAATTCATGGGGGACTACTTTATGGGTGGGATCTACTTGGGGTTATTTAACATAGCCATGGAAAATCCCCTATAAATGGAGGTTTTACTGGGAAAATCATCCAAAATTAGCCATTTTCCATGGCTATGTTAAATAACCATAGGGTACATCCGGAGTTATAAGATCCCATACGGATTTATGGGGACTTATGGAAGACTCTTGGGGATTTCATCAGGATTGTACGGATATCAGGATATGGGTATAAGAACCAAGAGCTTTGCGCGGATACCGTGGGGATATCAAGGAAAATAATATGAATGCATAATCCAAAAAATATGTTGGTTTCTCCAAAATATGGGATGCTAGCCATCTTACAAACATTCGAATGAGAAAATGATGAAATAAATACCTTGGGATTTTGTGGTTCCAAATTTTGAGACAACCTCACAACAACAAGGTAATGATTTTCACTGACAACGATTCCAACCATGATTGGTGGGAATTTCAGTGCTCGTGGCACATTGTCACAAGCTCCGTTCAAAACTCTCAGATAAAAATGTGATTGTGTAAAAAGGTCCCCTAGCCTTGGGCTAATCCCATCCACACAACAAGCGACTTCGTAACCCCACTGAGAACCAGCAATCTGTCGACTGTTGCCGGATATCCGAAGCTCCATGATATAGATTCTATAGATCAAGATGACGACTTTTTTCACAGCTGGGCAACCTTCTGAATGGTACCTGTTCATAACTGGCAGCCTAGCAGATTTGCAACACATGGATCGCCGCGGCGATCCGACATCGGTTTCTCGACATCTCTGTCCGACACCCATCTTTACAACTTGGGAAATCAACCACAAATGATCAAGATATGATCAGTATTGCTGTACTGGAATTTGTCCAACATCCTGGCTGAAACCCATCATGCTTCGAATTCTGAAGCGGGCCCCGGAAGGGTGCCCACATGCGTTGACAGTTCTTTGCCCATCAACGGGAACTCAAGCTCCGCCCAAAGCGACAAGTGTTTGTTGCCTGTAGCTTGAAAAGAAAAAAACTGCTAGACAACAGGTAAGATCAACTAAAACAAATCTGCAGATTCAACCAACAAACAAATTACTACGCATGTTGGGGAGGTTGAATTCATAAAACCAGCATTCAGAAAAGTCAGTTCTCCAACTGCAACGACTGTCTGGGGCAGATTTTTTTTCAGCAACAGTGAGACGGTCGCAGCCATCACTCCTGGCAACGGGGCCATCTTGACATGATCAAAATCGAGGTTCTGCCGGTTTTACCTTTCAAAATGACTCAAAAGAATGTCTGTGTATCTTTTACATTTACAGTATATATGTATGTATGGTATGGATTGCAACCCGCCGATACATGTATATTATACAGATACATATATATATATATATATACACGTACAGTATACATATTGTGTGTAGTTGGGGATTTATATTGCTCATTTTTGGTGTGCAGCGCTTTCCAGAGAAAACGATCCAGCTTTCGGTATCAAGAATACCCAAGTACTTAGTAAGTGGACAATAGCCCTGGATAGTAAGTCCCCGATTTGTGGATTATCCCATCTATAAATAAGTAGATTAAACCTATGATTGCTAACCACTTATTAAGTGGGATGATTCCCTAAGTAGTGGGATGCTGTTCATCAATCAAACTGTGAAAATTGCTGGAGCAATATGTTCTGCACCGCGCAGAAACTACCGCATTTTGAGATTTGGGTTGTCTGAAAATAGGTTGCCAACAATTCTAGTGAATGATCCTCGTTTTGCCTTTTTGGAGGTATGAAAAAAAGGTACCACCTTTTCAGACACCCCACATCATCTATCCACTTTTAAATGCTCAAACCATATTAAACTCCTATGTTTGATGGTTACATCCCATCTCTTTGATGGTAAAATATCCACCATCTCTACTGCTCATCCAGATCCAAACAGTCCAAACCCCATCGCCTCTTCATCAGCTGGAGGTCAGCCAAAGTGAAGAGGCTCCGTGATATATTTTCCATACTTGGGTGTGCACTTGGGAATAAAAATAGGTATAGAAAAAAAAAAGCCACAAGAGTTGGGATATGAAAAAAAATCACTTAGTTCACTGGAGCTGCACTTCCAAGTGCCCTGATCATGATGGTGCCATGGTCAGTCGTTCCATGGGATTTATATGGATGTTCAGTGGATTGATGACCATCCCCCCAGAAATTATAGATATTTCTGATGTATTTGATCCAAGCTAAAAAACCAAGGCACATATGACCGAAAATATACCCTATATCAATTCGCAATATTCCAACCATATCCCAAAATGAAGTGTATGAAGTTCCATCTGTTCTATTTCAGTATACCCATATCATAAATCCAAAGAAACTCTATGTCCACGTCTCTGTCAAAAAAACACACAAAAACGACCTCGCTGCGATTGGCGCCTTGATGCCTTGACAGAGGCTACTAAGCACCTTTCCCATCTTTCTCTTCTTCTGCCTTGGATGCGCAGAGTGGTAATAACATATGATAACCATGGCTAGTAAATCCCCTATATAACTGGGGTTATGGGGGTTATCCCATTGAAAAAAGTTGGTGAATTAAGCCCCGATTACGAAGCAAAAAATCGATCCGCGGGATGATCCTCCAAGTAAAGTTGAATCTGGGTGGAAACAAGGCAAGTTTGGGGAAGCTTCACCAGCATGGGGATGTCATCAAGCAAGAGCACAACGTAACAAGTAATTATAGTAATTATGCTGATCTATGCAAGCAGCAACAAAAAGATAGACAAAAAAAAACAAGGATTTGAGCAACAACAAGAGCAAGATTGGGGATGTCACCAACAGAAAATCAGGATTTACCGTGTCCAGTCATTCAATCTGGCTAGCTGTGAAGTCGCTTATCGGCAAGTCATCTACTCTCGTGGGGGTGTCTATTGCCATGTGCCCACACTGTGTTTACCAAAGGATACCCCACAAATGCCTCTAAACTGATCGATGTTTGCAGGGGACATGGGTGGTTTATGGTGTCCCAAATTTTGGGCGCGTATCCATGTACATGTGGCCAGAAAATGGTTGGCTGTGGCAATTTTCCAAACATGTTCCGTAGACAAGATGCCACCTTTTCTGCAGATCTTGTTCTCCACTCAAGCCTCAGTTTCTGCAGATCGTGAACAGTTCCAGTGATCAAGTCCACAGTGGCTTTCTGTGAAAGGTATCCAAAATCCCATGATATACCATCATCTTTCTTCTTAATGAAATTAAATGATATTAGATGACCATGTTGTGGGTATCCCCCACTTCTACAGACACCTAAATAAAGGGCCGGGTATTTCTGTGGAATTCCCGCTAGCACTGGTGGCTCAATTGGGACCTGAAAGTTGTAGTGCCCACTGCATCCATCTATTTGGACATTTTAGTCCATCCTAGTCCTGGTGTCTAGGGGATTTACCCTCCAGAAATCAGCTCCACGGCTTGCTGGAAAATCCACCATTTGGTTCATTGATTTTCCCGGTAAAACCTACATTTAGTTCAGGGATTTCCAATCGCCACGTTTGATGACCAGAGAGTATAGCGGTATAGCTATTATCACTGGTCTTTACCCAGCGAATAACTTAGTAACTTGGGTCCAACTTGCAACCCCAGCCCTTGACAAAAACCAGTTGAGTCACACAAAGTTGCCGCTGAAGCCGACCACTGTCAACCTGACAGCAGAGCACACCCTGCAAAAATGCGACCAGTTTGCACGCACAGAGTCTCTTCAGAATGTTGCCACCATGACAGCTATGGTCATCCAAGGTCTCCAACCGTTGGGGAGTGGATGTATGAGGCATTACCCTCTGGTGTCATCAAACATGGCTGGCTGGGAAATCTCCTTTAAATGGAGGTTTTCATGGGAAAATCATCTATAGATTGGACATGTTCCATTGCCATGTTTGATTGCGAAAGGCGACCTGCAGTGACCAACTATAGTTGAATATAGTTGAGGTTGAGGTTGAGAAACGAAAAGCAACATCTGATGATTGACCCAAAGCAGGAAGAACTTTTCGGAAGTTACAAGATGCCCAAAATCTGTGTCTGCAAACTCCCCACTTCAACGTCAGAACAGCCTGCTTGGAGCTGTTCATCATCAGAAACGCTGCAATCCCAATTGTTAGTTTTAAGCTCGTCACATTCATCTCATGTTCAATAATCTGAAATCCCGCATCTTGCTTGGTTTCTGCTTCATTTCCTCGGCAGCAATTTGCACCACAGCCCAGCAACATGTACGGCAGGACGCTTGGGGTCTTTCCATCCCTGGTGGACTGGGTGCACTGTACGACATCATGCAGGAAGGGATCCTCCAACAAAATGGATCTGTCTGAAAATGAGGCATACCTTCAGGTATGGCCATTTTTCATGGGGAAGATGATGACCAACCAATGGATGTAGGGGTACCATATCTTCAGACAAACTCAAATGTTTGTAGTTTTGTGTTACCCCGGTTATGCGAGTTAGATGTATCCATGATCAATCCAAGCAGTCCAACTGGGTACTTCGACTCAATCAGGAGGGAACATGAGATAAGGCACCTGGGCATACACATACAAGGTGATGCCCCAAAACTAGCTGACTTGGTTTATAGGTGGCTTAACAATTGGATTTATAATAGATATATATTCCGTACAGTTAATTACAATTATATATCGACCTCGTCAATCAATGGGGTTTACAAACTATAACTGGGCGGCACCACCTCGTATGTGAGGACATGGGAAGCAAGCAGAAAATATGATACACGACCAGCACTTGCTGAATAGTCTAGACAGATATTGACCACAATTGTAGTCAAAAATCAATGCGATGCAGTATCTAAGCTTCATTTTTCAATGACAACTGCCAGCTGTTGGTCTCGAAACTGCAGTTGTTTTTTTTACATCGGATCAAAGCCGTAGACGGCACCACTGATTCGATCTCAAATGGCAAGGTACACCGTCCCATTCAACAGAACATCGGATTGTCCCACAGTTTTCAGTATGTTGTCCCATACTTTTCCCATATGTTCCCCACATTTTTCAATATTTCTGGGTAAATCATAATAATTCACTAATTTGAATTAAGGCCATTTAGGGATGATTCCCTATACTAACCATATATTCCAGTGAGGTCACAGTGAGGTCGTTATAATTTACCTAGATATTTCCCATATGTTTCCCATGTTTTTTCCACTATGTTCCCCACATGTTTCATATGTTTCCCATAGATCTTCCCCAACACAGAAAGCGGCACACCGAATCGTCGAATCCCACCTTGAGAAGATCTCTTCCACCAGAGGCAACTCATCCACCATAGTGGGAGTCCACACCAAACGGTAATAGCTCATGGCAAAGACCAGCATAAAGGACGCCCTTGGAGATGGAAATTATGTGGAGATTAGATGGAAATTATCTGAAGATTTTATGGAAATTTTAGGGATATTTTCTGGAAATGATCTAGAGATTATATGGAATTGATCTGGGAATTATATGGGGATTATATGGAAATTATATGTGAGTTATATGGACAAAACGTATGAAGATTATATGGAGCGATTGAGAATTTCCAATGGGAATGTCCCACATGGGAACTATATGGGGATTATTGCCGGATTTAATATGGAGATTATATCCCTTGGAGCAATGCCAACTTTCCATGTAATGGGTTTAATCCATGATAAACCATGGGATCTTGAGATTCCAAATCTTCTGAAACGCCAATTCTTCCACGGATGAAGGGAAAATCTACAGGAAACCATGTTTTTTTTGACCAGGACCTAAAGGGGGTGCCTCTAAATTCCCATCATCCCATTCGGGGATTTTCGTAACGTTTTGATGAGGAATCATTCCCACATTGAACAAAAAGGCAAACTAAGAACAACATCATTTAGGCCCAATGATATTTCTTTCCTAAATAAGGTAACATCAACTGAAACATGAAAAAGCTGTAACCAAATAGGATACCAAAATTCACGTGAGTGCGACAATAGGATCATATTGATGGCATTCATGTGAAATTATCCATTAATTACCCTTGTTTAATAACTTGGGAATTGTCATTTATGTTCGGAAAAATCAAGCTATCAAAATACCAAATGGCCATGAAAATCAGATGACAATTGTCATTACCTCCCGGTTCTTCCCAAATCACCAGCGGCTGAGACTCTGAATCAGCCTGGCAGCAGGTGAAGTTGACCCTTAAAATGGATAGCAGCCAGGTGTAGAACCAGTTATTTCATAGGGATACAATGGGAAGTTGACCGACCTTTTTTGGGTGACTTAAGGGTTAGTGACTGGATGATGAGCTGTACATGGTGGATTCGACCATGAAAAATGGAGATTTAACCATCAAATAGTAATCAGGTTTAACCGACTGAAGAATGATGGATATCGGATGATATGGGTATGTCTTGAAATGGGGTATACACCCCGCATTGCAATTTTCAGAGGGAAAATGTTTATTCACCGGTGGATTTGAGGTATACCCCCAGTTTCAAACGCAGCCGCAACGTGAAACCATCAGAAACTCGAAACTGCTCGGAGCGTGCAACCCATCCACATAGCCATGGAAAATGGCCCATTTATAGATGATTTATGGTGGTTTACCTATTAAAAATGGTGGTTTTCCATGGCTATGTTAAATAACCAGAGGGTAACTCGATTGGATGTGTCTTTCGAGACATGGAAAAAACGAATGTTTGAAATCCACCAGGAAAGTTTCAACGTCATTAATTGGGGTACGGTACTATCGCGTGGTTGAGAAACTCAGTTCCTAGCCCCTCGGCTCTCCATATTTTTGACGAACCGCTCCCTCCTGACCAGCCGATAGTCAAATTCGCCAGAGTTGAATATCCCATTAATATCCATTATTCTTTGATGAAATCCATATTTTTGTTCGGTTAAATCCCCTTGTTTAAGCATTCTTCATGGTTAAATCCCATTGTTCACAACCCCTGGATCCCAGTTTGTTATTGTATCAGTATACCCCATTCTTGTTGTTGGTGATTAAATCAGTCATTCATAAATGACAATTAAACCGTATATTTTTCCATACCAAGAATATCCATAGATATTAATCATTATCATTGCAAATACGAACATTGATTAAGAATATCAGAATATTACAAATAATATCATTAAGAAACAACCACCATCATTGCGGCTGTGTATCCTGACTCTTCAAAACCGCCCAGCCCAGCCGGTGCAACCTCGTCATGATGACGCTGAAGGGAAGCTTCTCGTCACATGCGGCGACGCAAGTGACCACCCTGAGCCATTGAAGGCCGTGGTAAGGACACGTTGCCGGAAGCGGTGGGCCAGAAGTCATGGTTGATTTATTCTTAATGAAAATGGTGATTTGTGCAACAAGCATTGGGAAAATTATCAACTATGATTCAGAATTCAGAAACAAGAGTGCCGAATCTATGCAAGTTTACAAACCTGAATTTGGAGTTTACCAACAAACAAAAATTGAATGGTCTTATAAGATTGAAGATTCATCCAAGACTGAGATGCGAAATGCGCCAACAAAATGTATCTGTAGCCGAGCAAAACAAATACCAACCAGAATGGGTTTGACTCTTACCCTCTGGTAAACTAACATAGCTATTGAAAATGGTGGTTTATAGTGGATTTTCCCATTGAAAATGATGATTTTCCATAGTTATGTTAGTTTACCAGAGGGTAATCATCCTATCAACTTGTTTTTCTTGATGGTCTTCTCAACCAAAAATGAAGGGATGCCATCTCAAATAGAGAAAACCCAATGCAGGGCGAGATGTTTCCCCAATTTCATCCAATAGGTTCTTGGAGTCTCATAGAAGGTGGTGTGTTGCTCCATAGTTATCCAAGTTGGCAAACATAACTCCAATTTCACGGCTTTAGGACAACTATAACACATATATATATATATATATACAAACCAACAAACATTTCACTGGGGCACCCAAGCCCCTGTACTACTCGTACGGGTCAAAACTCACTGGACCCAAGCGGTCCAAGACACCCAAGCATGATCAAATAGAAGAGCAGAATCGCGGCGAAACCCAGCTGTTGAAGCAGCAAGATCTCAGGATTTCAAGAGATTTCAAGGTCGGAATGTCTGTTGAAGGCCAAAAAACAGACCCTGACAGAAAAAGGAAACTAGGGTGATAGTACCTGTTACCCTTGGATTCGAATCGACGGAGGTCTTCGTGCAAATAAGTTGATAGCACATGTTGAAGCTGAAAAACTTGAATTGTCCGAGCCGAAATCGGCCACCAACCCAAGAGACTGTTGCTCTGTTTCTTCTAACATCAAGCATCCAATTCTGTTGGTCAAAATATGGGAAAATCACCGATTCAAACGCCTGTCCGTTGGTTTCATCCCATGCCTGGGATCATCATCCCAGGAATGGAAGAGCTTTTCGAGACTACGGGTGAAACCACCAAGCACCCATTTTTTTGAGGTCACATGCCCATCTGTCCCAGTTTGGTTGGTTGGTTTCCGATGTTGATGGTAAAGTAAAATTGTCAATATGTCAATCTGTCAACTTGAAAATGATGTTCTGAAGCATCGCATTGTAGGGGATTCACATGGAGGTTTCCTAAAATAGGGATACCCCCAAATCATCCATTTCTAGATCGGATTTTCCATTATAAACCATCCATTTTTGGGTACCCTCATTTTAGGAAACCCCCACATGGATTATTGTGGAGAAAACTAACATAGGTGTGGGAAAGCGATGGTGTCCCAGAAACTACATTACTACATTCAATTCATCGTCGGTTCTCCACCGCTTTGTAAACGTTTGCAGGAGGATAATCATGGATTCACCTCCATCAATATTACGGGCATAACCATTAACAATGAACAATAACTGTCAACCAATATGATCAATATTAATGGATCATTGTTGTGAATCAATGATTAATAACCCTCTGGTAAACTAAATAGCTAAGGATAGCTATGGACAAATCATCATTTTTAAGAGCTAGATCGTCTATAAATGGGCCATCTATACCATAGCTATATTAGTTTATCAGAGGGTACCCTGGTAATTTAACACAGCTATTGAAAATTGTCATTTATCGTTGATTTTCCCATTAAAAATGGTGATTTTCCACAGCTACGTAAACGTTTACCAGAGGGTAAGCTTTAATGGTTCATGAAATCCTCATGATCCAAGCGGCCGAGGGATCGTTCTGGGCCAACTCCTTCAGGGGATCGCGTTGCGTCGTCATTACGAAGCCACAGGACATGATGCTCACGCAGACCTCGGTCGGCTGGAAACGCCAAGCCTTGCTGGAGAAGGGACAGCAAAAAATGGGGCATATATCATCAATATGTGTATGAGAATGTATATATCTATGCCGAATCTATGCATATACATAATATACATATATACATATCTATATGTGCATTTGTTCATATCGAGATTACATAGAAATATATTAAAGCGAGAGAGACATTCTGTGTGATGTAGATATCAATACAATATACATGTGTATGTATATATATATATGTCCGGGTATATATAATACATGTAGAAAGGTATCATTTATACACAGATGTTGTCTCAAGTGACTCTTTGCCAATTTGAGCTTCCGATCACCCGTGTACAAACAAAGCTGGGATTCCTCTGAGCGTGGCAAAACTCATTGTCTTATCTTGATACGACTACTTCACGAGCTGCCACAACATTTTTTCGACACATTTTCACATCCAAGGCGCTAAATAGAATCCACATGCTAACCTGGATTTGGCTGCAGCACGAGGCAGTAAGACTGTAAGGTGCCAGGAAATAGCAACATTGTTTGATTCTCTGGGTCCGAATAGTGAATTAAACCAGACAATTTAGCATCTGAAATTGGTTTGGCTCAAAAAACCTCACCATATCCTCAGACATCCTATGTGATTGTTTGATATCCTCATATTGGTCAGGTTCCAAGTCACTTGACCAGTCATCAAACCATTGACATCACTTGGCAGATCAAACTCGGTGACCACCAGCATATAGGGAGATGTTCAACCAATAATCAACCAATAAATTGGGTGTGGTTGAACATATGGTATACCCCAAAAATGTTTTTTTTCTTGTAGCGAAAATCATGATACTCCAATGGATTTAGGGCTACTCCATTTTCAGACAAACCCATATTATGAACCAGCAATAAGAATTAGATGTTTGATCATATTTGGAAAAGCAAGCTGGTGAAACTACAAACTGCCAAGCAGCAGAATCTCTTTCACGCTACAGACCTCAGACAGTTTGAAGTTGACACGACAGCAAGGTGCAGTGCAAACCGGTTTGAATTTCAATCGCGACATCTCAGAGGTTTTCGAACAGCCGCAGGAACAACTACCCTGGCCCTTTGCGAAGCAGAATATTTGAAAATTGAGATGGTTTTCACACGCAAAATGCAATTGTCCCGCCTCTGACTTCCTTCGTACAGTATGTTCTTCTCCATTCAATAGATCATTGTGTCTGAAACTGGCATATACCCCAACACAGCCACTTTAACAGGGATAATGATGATGAACCAGTGGATGTACAGGTCACCGATTTTGAAACAAAATTCCGACGAATCACCCGACAGCATCAACCGAGCCACAAAATCCACGACATAGGTGAGGACGACACCTGGCAAAAGAAATCGGTCAAAACATGGGACGAAAAACCTATATGTATATATATATATTATATATATATATACATATATATATATATACATATATATATATATATGTACATAAATACATATTGTAAAATACATATCTAGATGTGTTTCTGTTTTGTCCATACAAATAATATGTGTATATAAGTCATAATATAATATATGTTTCTGTGTGTCATGTCTATCTATATACATATACGTGTTAATTCATACATGTAAATGTTGTATATGCAATGAATATATATATATATATATATGTATATGTTTGTGTGTTAAATACATGGATATATCACAAGGTACTGGACTTAAACTATAGAAGAGAAAAAAGTACATATAGATATAGATACATGTTGTATGGGTGTGTTGTATATAAGTTACACTTATATGTCACATAAATGTTCAACAAACATGCATATATATATATATATATATATATGAGCCCGGTCCCCGGACCCCCACACCCCCCCCCCTCCCCCCCCAATGGTATGGNACCTCACACATGGTTTACTACTCATTGTATGCAGATTACATACTCAAAGCGTACCTACACATACCTATGTGATCCTATCTCCTTTTTGCTTGTGCACCTGCAAATACGTATATAATATCTATATCTATCTCTATATATATATATANAAGCGTACCTACACATACCTATGTGATCCTATCTCCTTTTTGCTTGTGCACCTGCAAATACGTATATAATATCTATATCTATCTCTATATATATATATAACAAATGCCTCTATACAGAGGTACTGAGAGGTGTATATTTACACGATATATATATATATATAGATATGTATATGTATTATATCTATAGATATACATATGTATGTATATATATATATATGTATCATACACATACATATGTATACATCATACATTTNNNTGTATTATATCTATAGATATACATATGTATGTATATATATATATATGTATCATACACATACATATGTATACATCATACATTTAAGTATGTATAAATATACGTATACATCATACATTAAAACATATTTGCATATATCATACGTAGATATGTTTTTATATATACATCATACCTATATACATCATACATATATATGCCACATNAAAACATATTTGCATATATCATACGTAGATATGTTTTTATATATACATCATACCTATATACATCATACATATATATGCCACATATATACATATATATATATCATACATGTACTTACATACATATCATACATAAATGTATATATATATATATACATATTCTATATAGATACATATTTAGCTTCATATAGGAACTTTTATATATAATGTATACATATTATATACAAATATATAAACATAAACACANTATATACATATTCTATATAGATACATATTTAGCTTCATATAGGAACTTTTATATATAATGTATACATATTATATACAAATATATAAACATAAACACACATATATATATATATACACTTGCAAATAAATATATGTATATATATATATACTACACTACTTCATATACATATCTTACATCTATAGAGTTATTCATATATACATATCATGCATATGAATGTGCATATTTTTAGATATATATATATATATNACTACACTACTTCATATACATATCTTACATCTATAGAGTTATTCATATATACATATCATGCATATGAATGTGCATATTTTTAGATATATATATATATATTCATACATCTATATATATATACACATATATCAACATATACGCATCTATAAACATATAAAAACATGCATTTAAAACATGGTAGTGCATACACTGCTTCATCACTACCTC
>BGPT01000754.1:35562-63062 GCA_003297045.1 Symbiodinium sp. clade C Y103
GCTCCAATCCATTTGACCAAGTTGCCTGCTTCTGTTTTCTCGAGCTTTACCGGAAAGCCTGCGACGGCCGCCCATAGAAGGCTGATGCCCACAAGCTTGATGCCCTTGGATCCCTTGGGGCCTTTGGCATCGTAGACCATCAGTGGATCATCAACGTAGATCTGGGTGGCCACCTCTGGGTTCACGGCGGCAAGAGATCTGCCAAGCCAAGAGGCGAACCGCCCCCAAAGGGTCGGCGATGAGACGGCTCCGAATACGAGCACGTCATACACCAATACCCTTTGGGCTCCCTTATAGGGAACCGATGCAGCTNCCAAAGGGTCGGCGATGAGACGGCTCCGAATACGAGCACGTCATACACCAATACCCTTTGGGCTCCCTTATAGGGAACCGATGCAGCTGTGAATGCTTTGTCGCCACCTGATGGTATGTTGTGGAACGCATTTTCGATGTCGATATGGCGAAGAATGTGGGAGTTCCACCATTTCGGAAGATTCGGATTGCGTCCCCGGCTGCGTCCATCAACCGTGGTAAGATTATTCTTTCGCCCTGGGCGCACAGACGGTTGACTCCAGATTCCCGGAGGTCCCAAATCAACCTGACCTTCCGTTTCTCACCTTTCATTTTCACGATGACGCCAAGTTTGTTCAATATCGGAAGTNGACTCCAGATTCCCGGAGGTCCCAAATCAACCTGACCTTCCGTTTCTCACCTTTCATTTTCACGATGACGCCAAGTTTGTTCAATATCGGAAGTCGGCCTAGATAATCCTGGGCTTCCTCCATGCTGTCGAACACGGAGATGAAGCCCTTGGATTCAGCTGGGCCATGTCGGCTTCCCATTCTTCAGCAGATGGGTGGTTCCTCCAGCCCTCCATCTGCCTGAACAAAGTAGCTGCCGTCTCCTCTTCCCAGGCTGGGCCATGGACTCGAGGAAATACTCCAGAGCTTGGGATGGGTTCTGAATACCCCAGGGGCGGTCCTGAGCCACGAAGCCATGAAGTTTTGGCGTCCGGGTCTCGTGAACTCTCCCCAAGCCCACAAGACTTCGGGAGAAATAGGTGTGGCTGCCTTGGTAGTCTTTTCAGGCAGCCATACCCCATCTGGTGCGAGGAGGTCCACAACGAGCTTCCGGAGCTTGCCAATGAACCTTGGGTCCATGGGCTCTGCTTTCTGGCCGCTGAGGAGCGCTTTGGTGAGGCGCATCGTCTCTTGGTGGCCGGCAGCCTCGAGAAGCAGCTCATGTATGGCTTGGCCGGCAATGAGTGATTTCGGGATTTTATCTGCCGAGAGGCGCGGGTTGCGCATGCCTCCCAGGGCTTCCCGATCTTCGATCTCTTTCTCCTTCTCTCTGACATCCTCCAGCTGCGGCCCTATGGACCATTCAGCTTGACCCTCTCAGGGGAGGGTCTCTGACTGCATCTTTCTGAGTCGGCTAGGCCTGGGTAGGTCGATCCCTTCCATGGCCTTTGCCAACAAGCCGCACAATGTTGGGGTGTATGCCCCAAGTGCTTTCGAAGCCCTTTCATGGTGCCCTGAGTCGGTGACCCGCCAGCGCTGCACCAGGCTTTCGTGTTTCGCCTGGTATTCAGAGCCATCCTGTCTCTTCCAGGTTTGGAGTTGGTGGTCGCAACGGAGGCCTTGTAGCTCTGACAGGTCCATGGCGAAGTGGGCAATCTTTGTAGGCTTGGTCACCTCTGCGCCGACCCTGCATTGGTCGAAGGCGACCTTGTCAACGAGGGCGTGCTTCTCGATACCCTGCCCCCATGATGTTTTCCAAAAGTCCAACTTGTCCCCGTGGTCGGGGTTCTCCAGCCAGAATGCCCTGTGGGCTCTGAGCTGGTACTTGACGACGTCTGCAGACAGGTCGAACATGCTGTTTGCCTCGGAGAGCTGGGTCTGCTCAGCCTTCGACAGGTTCTTCTTGCTTAACCCTTCCGGGTGCTGGAGACTACGCAGCGGCTTTGGGCCAGGCTGCTTCTCCCGCAAAGGGGATAGTGTCTCGCAGGGCGTTGCCACGCCTGTGCAATCATAAAGCCCGTCCTGCACGTCCTTGAGGATGGCCCGATAATTCTGTGGCTTCAATACGTCACAAGGAACAGGGCCCACGATGTCGACCACCACAACAATCCAACCGGCTGCAGCCAAGTAGCTGGCCACGTCCCCGTCTCTGGGCTTCCCGCTAAACAGAAGCAGAGCCCTGGGGCGGCCATCCCAAAGTTCAGGCGAGACATTTGTTGCCCCATACTTGAACTCATGCCAAGCTGGCTGTTTGGGGATCTCATTGGAGGTGGACTTCGGATTGGTTTTGGCCACGGGCTTCCTCTTCTTTCTTTGAAGCGGTGACCTATCCGCTTTTGCAACGAGCCGGATTCCAGCGTAGCTTGCGGAATCTTGGCCTTCCTTTTCCGGGCCCGGCTTGGACTTCGCCTTCTTGGGAGGAGGCCCCTCGGGTGAGGGAGGCCTCTCCTCGCCCCCCTTTCTTTTGGGGGCTGATGCGCCCTCGCCAGCGTCTTTGGCACGGGAGGTGGGTGCTTGACCACCCGCGCCAACATCTTTGGGTCAGTCCTTCGTGCACTGGGAGGCCATGTGTGGCCCCAGGCACTTGTTACACTGATGGCTTCTGCCACTTGTGCACTTCGACTGTGGCTTGCCGTTCCCGCAATGTCCGCGGTTGAACTTCATGCAAATTTGTAGCCCCTTCCGGTTCAGGGTGTATATATTTGCGGACGCATCCCATTTGGATTTGTCCTCCCCGGTATACTTCTTCTTCTTCTTCTTTGTCTTCTTGGTGACCTTCGGGCTGGTGGACTTCTTGCGCTTTGGTGCAGGCGAGCGTTCAACAGACTCGATTGAAGAGTCCGAGCTCAGGCCCACAGCATGCGACTTGCTCCTGGCCAAGAGGAGAGTGCTTGGGGTCACCACCTCGCGGGTCCAAAAGTCTTGATCCCTCACCGCTTCTGCATAGACGGCTGCCCAAGGATCAGCGGACGTGAACCCATGCTTTGGTGAATCCTCCAAGCTCCTCCGGATGCGTTCCATGTACTCGGACCGCATCCTGGTGTCCGCTCGATACAGGATGCCCCAACACGAGGCCCCGAAGCGGTTGTGAAACTCCTTGACATGCTCAAGGTAAGCTTCAAGGCGCTCCGGGTCGCATGCTTCAAGGAGGACCATGGCCACCTTGAAAGTCTTGAAGGATTTCTCCCAAGAGACCAGTGACTCCGGCCCTGGGGTCTCCTTCTTTGACCACTCCCCCGTTGCCGCGTTGAGGACGTAGCTTTTGAAGACTGCTTTACGCAAGGTCCTCAAAGCATGAGGTCCCCAAATCGACATGTCGACGTAGGGTGTTGCTCCCGCCTTTATCAGTTGCGCCAAAGCCGACAATTGATCGATGCTTGGCTCAACTTCAGGCGAAGGATGATCCCCAAAGCGCTGCTTGTACTTGGAGTACATGGCAGTAACTGCGCTCTGCCCAAGCTGCACCACCTCGGAGTCCAACGTTGGATCTATCACCACCGATAACTTGATCTTCCTGGTGGGAGATCCTTTGGAGACCGGGGAGCTCGACTGCGACGGCGCCGTGTTGATGCCAGGTCGCGTCACCCCAGGGTCCCCCGGCGTGTCTGGCGTGAGCTGCATGCGCAGCATCACGACCCGCCGAAATATTTCGACGCGGGATTTCTCCACCGGAGTGAGTTCCCTTTCTGTCGGTTCCGCCCCCGCTGTGGCTGGAGGCACTGTGACCCGCAGCAGGACGACAGCAGCGTCCCAAACTGGACGGGTGATAAACACAATGTCCCTCAACTTTGTAGGCGTCCCCAAATCCCTGATGAGGTTCTGACGAAGACCTGCCTCCAGACCGGCCCAATCGGCCACGTGTTCCAGAGAGGTCATGGCATTGAGTTCCTCCTCAGTCGGATCCATGGCCAATGGCCGGACCTTCCCTCAGAGGAGTAAGCTCTTGGGCCGTCCTCGAAGTCCGGGGCGTAGTAGATCCAGTATGGGCTCTCCTCCTCACCGAGGGTCGGCTCTGCGGTGTGTTGCGCAAAGAGCTTTCCCGGTAGTTGGAGAATGCCAATGAGATGGCCCGCCGACGGCGTATGAAGTGCAGAGCCCGGGCTGTCAGCCGTGCCCAAGGGCTAGAATGCGAAGGTGCTTGGGCAGAACCGCCGGATGTCCTCAGATCGCCCCAGTAACCTNATGAAGTGCAGAGCCCGGGCTGTCAGCCGTGCCCAAGGGCTAGAATGCGAAGGTGCTTGGGCAGAACCGCCGGATGTCCTCAGATCGCCCCAGTAACCTCGGAGGGTCCAGCCGCAGGCCAACCCGCTCAAGTAGGTGACAAACACCACCCACAAGAACAGGTCGACACCTTGGTCCTCAGTGTCACCACCGAAGGGACCAGGTGCTGCCTTGCTGCTGTCCCCACCTAGCACCGGGACCATCTGAAGATTTCCAGCCAATGCCCTTGAGCCAAAATTGGCAACCAGGCAAGGCTGTACGTGAGATCCCACCCTCATCTCCCCTCTCACTCTTCTAGGTTGTTNGCCAAAATTGGCAACCAGGCAAGGCTGTACGTGAGATCCCACCCTCATCTCCCCTCTCACTCTTCTAGGTTGTTACAAACACAGCAAGCTGTTAAAACCTACATTCCCTGGCCGTAGTGGGCCGAGCTTTTTGCAGTCGCATGTGGAGCAAGGTTGCTTGTCTAGGCAAAAATGACTTGCTCACAAGAGATACTGTTCCTTTCTGGGCATCCACACCAATTCACAAAAATGACCAATGCTGGATAATTCTAACGAGAGTCCCCGGTGTGAAGACCAATGCGGATAGAGATGCTTGGAAGGCCAAGCTCTGCAAAAGATTCGTTGAGTTTGGCCAAGGCCTGACCGCTGCCGCTTGGCCATGGTGCATGCAGCGCACGTGAAAATGTGTCTGAGAGTCTGCACATTGTAGCATGTCGGCAAGTCGAAATCAAACATCGTGCATATGTTCACTCATGCTGTAAACACATAGGCAATGATGCATAAATCATCAACTATCGGATGTCACGTCAATGTAATATCACATATCAAGTCGTTGATCAGATCCAATTCAGTGTCTACATGCAAGGATGTATTCATATCCGCCAGGGAAAGGATTCAAAGAGCATCAAAGAGCAATTCAAACACTGGAAAGAGGAGACGCTTCAAACGCTTCCTATTCCCTACTCAGCAGGCGTCGAATACCAGCTGCCTTCTGTTGCGCCAGCGCCGCTGCGCATGCTGCCACCGCGTGGTCCTCTGCGATGGCTGGCATGGACAAGTATTGGATAAGATAAGTATTAGATAAGTATTGGATAGTATTGGCATGTCTTGACAATTTTAGCGCAAGAAACTTCCACAACATCCACGGTCCGGCAGATCATCCGGAGTGTTCCAAAGGACCAGGAGCCCGTCGCCAAGAATTTCCTTAGCTTTAGTACTTCTTTTTGGAAAGAAAGAAGCGGGTGTTCAACGAGTGTGTGGAAGTTGCGTCCCCGGAGCCCCCAGGGCATCCACTGTGGATTGATCCTTTGACATGGACTACGGTGTTCTCCCAACAGTGACCTGCCATCGGTGATCCACATCAAGGTTTCCAATTTTCTGTTTTATCGTGGGCCTCCAAGTTGTTTCCACCTCCCGACAGACCACCCCCCGGCAGACCAGCTTCACATGATGCTATCAAATGACATGGCCCCACAGACTAAACTGGGTTCTTTATCCCACCTCCTCCCCCAAAGCTCAAACTTAAACTCAAACTTCCTCCCTTCGCTGATCCTGCAAAGGCTCGCTGACCACACCACCGTGCTTCTCAACAATTTGCGTCATTTCACTTAAGTACATGTATAAGAGTGTCAGGAGGTCCGTTTGCGACAGCATTTCCGAAATTGTTGTGAAGCCGCGAATGTCTGAAAACATGATGGTGACGGTCCGCCTGCGGACATGAATACGGGTGGCCTTCTTGTCTCCGTGAAGAATTCTTCTCACGACAGTTTCTGGCACGAAACGAGAGAAGGTCTCCACACTCTGAGCCAGGTTTACAAAGCCGAGCTGAAGTTCCGAGACCTTGGTTTCAGATGGTTTCAGATGGTTTCAGCATCTTTCAAGAAACTTAATACGAGCGAGGAAACTCGGCTAGACATAGCTAGACTTCAACAGTACCCATCTCCTCGACCTATTTGCACCAGCCAGGCAAAAAAAATGCACCTAATGAATGCTGTGACACTTCCCTTAGAGAAGATAGCTTTGTTAGACTGCGGGAGCGGAGCCCAGGTATTCCATCCAAATCCAGGCGCGACAATTTTTGCATGTATGCCTGCAACTTGTTCAATGGATAACCTGCAAAAGCACTGATGCACCAGCCCGCTGTCAGGCCGAAAAGAGCTGAGACAGTGAGGAGAACCGCTGAGATACTGTTGATGGTGGCTACGTCATGAGACACTTGAGTGGCTCTCTCCTCAATCTCTCCTTCCTAGAGGCAAGTGCACCAAACAGAACAGGAAACAGTGGAAACAAAAGGTGTTTATCATAGCCAAGTTAAAGTGATTTTTTTCTGCAAGTGTTCATCGCCAACTATATAAGAGTTTTGTACCCAACAACCCTTCACCTCAACTCTAAATTTGGTCTGCATGCGCATATCATATATCTGTCCGTTGGTCAGTCTGAGTCTGTGGTCCGTTTGGCCGCTCTGGCATGTCTCCTGTCTCTCTAGTCAAGTCTGCTATGAACATGTAGCCGCGGCATTTGTCGCCACACCAGGTTAGAACCAAAATGGCTACTTTGATGCTGGCATATGTTTGCCTTGTCTGTCTCTATGAAATGACCCCCTCTCTGTCTATAAAGTGACCCCTTAGTTTACTATATAATGTATGACGAACCTTCATTTCGTAACTATTTCTCATCCATTTTTAACCCTCTATGAAATGCATAGCTAAACATCAGACTCACCAAATGTTTGCCTCCAAAAATCTTCCAGCAAGTAGCCCTCTATAGAATGGCTAAAAAAAACACCCAAAAAGGCATTTCATAGTGCCAGCAGGGGGATAAATGATGATGAATGGATACAATAGATGGTGTTCCTTTGCCGCAGCCTTGCTGCCCGTGCTAATCTAGATCTATGCTGTGGGCTCATAGCTTGAGTGCAAAAAGAGTCACTCTTTGTGCAGAAAAGACTCCCAAGCAGACTGTTGCGAGGCAGCTGTCAGCGTAAAAGCATCAGCCGGCAAGACGAGGACAACCAGCCAATGTAGATCGTCGTCCAGTTTGATCTGAAGAGTAGCTGCATCAAAGCAGTCTTTTGTGAGACTTTGACACGGAACTGACCTCAGCCCCACAGGCATTTCCTAGTGACTTGATGTAGTGGCTGCAAATGCAAGGGGCATAGAAAACAAGTTTTCAGGAGGTACCAAACTGTAAATTCTTTGTACCGGGGTGTAAAGAGGCTAAAGGTGGTTGCCGACAAACCAGTCACCGACCCAGCTCGATTTCGGCCATGCTGAAGTTCATCATGAATCGTGAATGGAGAAGTTCTGCATTCCACGACCCCCCCATTCGACGATGGAGCGCTCGAGCCGCACTTGAGACGATGTGAAGTGGAGAATCATTTGCATACCGAAAGTTGCAACCTTGCTCAGGATCATTGGAAGCAGCCAGCAGGAAGCCTTCTTGATAGGGTGCTGCGTTGGACTTTTGAATGAGGGTGAAGACGCTTGACTTCGATGCCAGCAATTCATAGTTGTACAACGGGGAAGCCAAATAGTCATGTATCCTCTTCCACTGCACCTGTCTCCAATTGTCTCATAACTCAACATGTCATGCACATTTTGTCAATCTCAAGATGTATTAACAATACATGGCGTTTGGCATGATGGGTGCATTTTTTGAAACAACTGTGAGATTGCTACGGGGTGAAGGCCGGCACAATCGCATCCCAATACACAACGAAATGAAAGAGCATGAGATCCAACGAACCAACAAAACAAACAAAAATCAAAAACACACACGGAAACGTGTGGACACCTGAAGCGCTTCCTTCATGGTTTCCAAGCTGACATGAGAAGCTATAGCTCCGCAAAAGCCATCACAAGCAGAGCCAACTCCTTCGCTCAGGCCATTGCAAAATGGAATGGGCAGGCTCTTGGCATAGCCGCATTCACTTGTCATTGGTTTCCAGGGAATGGTATAGTTGAACACTCCTGTCCATGCGTCCGAGGATGATTGCTGTTGGCTTGCCCCCTTCTCAAAGAGCTCCTTCTGTACCAAATAATAAGGTCGTGAGGTTGGCTGAAACTCCAGAGTCCTCTCCAGGTGAGATTCACCACTCTCGTGACTGAATACTGACAAAGAGAGATTCGGTCCGGGTAGTCCTGGTAGCACTGGTGGTCTTGTTTTGAAAGTGTATGACTTGTTACCATCCAAAGTGATTGAAGCACCAGCATAGAGCCCCGTGCAATATGCGATCACCAGGCTGTACGCAAAGCCCTGCAGCCTATCTCGAATGACCTGCCAAGGAGTTGTCACAGCAGAGCTCGTCACAGCAGAGCTCTCTTCTGTTTCTGCCCTGAAATTACACCCCAAATTACCAACATGAAGTCTCGTCAGTCGAGCTCACCACATGGCATTTAACATCTCAGCACATGAAAACACACGGCCTGCTGAAGCGCATGTTCACCAGTGTTTTCCTCCCACTGGTCACGCAGCTGAGTCCGCGCAGCTTCTGCCAACAAGTCCGTCCACTCGTTCCATCCTGTCTCATGGAAACATCGGATGTGACATGATGTTACATGTGATGACATGGGTGGCGTTGCGGAAGGCAAAAATGAGAAAGAGTCAGACGGAGGCAGCGGCAAGGCCGATGGTGATGAGGCGGACAATCTCAAAATGATTCAAAATGGGAAGGGGAACGGTCTGGGACTCAGCTGCACACGCGTTTTTTGGCTCACCTGCGCACGCGTAAAAACCCCCCTCTTGAGTCTCACTGGCGCATGCGGAAGGGTATTGGGCGGGGGTGGTGGGGCGGGGTGGGTTGGGATGTTAATGTACTTTCATACGCGCACTAGACTGGAGACGTTCATGACACGCGCACAGGATCATGACGATCCCTCATAATGACGCTCACTTTTATTCATCGTCAACACCCTATGGGGTGGGGCGGGGCAGGGCGAGGCGGGCACCAAACCTTCGGAAGCTGACCAAATAACTCCAGGAACCTTCTGAGACCAAACACGAACACGCACTGAAACCTCAAGAAACCTCCCGGAAATTCCCGGAACTAGCCCAAACGGAGCTGCACCCTGCTTTTTCAGAAAGCTAACGAAGAATGCCTAGGCGGGACCCCAGAATGCGTGGGCGAGACCCAATTTGAAGACCTGATACTCCACCACTTAGACATGAAAGCCAAGAGCGTGCGCAGACGAGACCCAGTTTCACCCCCCGGAAAGTCCTGTCAGGTAGACGCCAGGGCATGCATTTCCTTGAAGGGTGCAAAAAACAAGGTAACACGGATGCTCACAACCGTGTGTTTTTGACATCCACGTGTCAAAACGCCTCACGTCTTGTCGTTTTTCAATGACAAGTTTCTGCCTCAGACGACGAAAAGTTTGAAGAGGCCTTTTTTCATCTCGCATGTGGTCATCGTCTGTCACTTAGACACGCTGTGGCGATAGATCCGTTGGTAGATTCTATCCCAGAACTTTCCATTGATGGTCGGGCCAGTGCGGTTCTTCATTTGACTGGGGCAAAATTTCTTGAGGTGGTTCCAACAACGATCAATCTGCTGGGTCCCTGCAACTTTCNTCGGGCCAGTGCGGTTCTTCATTTGACTGGGGCAAAATTTCTTGAGGTGGTTCCAACAACGATCAATCTGCTGGGTCCCTGCAACTTTCGTCTTTCCTCTCACTCACGCCTTCCGAGTCCATTCACTACGCATGTGGACCACCGACTTCACAACCAGCGTAGTATATGTTAACACAATAGAAGATGTTACAGCGTAGTATATGTTGACGTAGATTATGTTGACGTAGTGTATCTTAACATAGTAGAGGATGTTACAACGGGTAGAGAAGAAGAGTTAGTACAAAGCCAAGAAAGGAAGAACCACGTCTAGACAGCAGACGAGAGGACGTTATTTCCCCCCCCACCCCCCCAACAAAAGAAACCCCATCATGCAAAACAAAAACCTCAACGCCCTCAACGCCTCCACGGTTGTGAGAATACGTGTCACCAAAAACAAAGACATCAAGCGTGCATGGCCGAGACTTGCGTGCTTGGGCGAGACCCGCATGCGCGTGCGCACGCCAGCCCGTGATTGTCAACCATTATTTGGCACCGCTCTTACAGCTATCACTGTGCCGCACCTGTTTCAAAGCTTCAGTCTAGAGACGCATCCACTACAAGAAACTCCATCTAGCTCCCTGAACCAGTCTGCGTAGGCCTCTAGTCGAGACTGCCTGTCTGCGACAAAAAAATCTTGCCAGTATGGGGCCAGCGGGAGTAAAGAAAAGTCCTGCGAAGAACCCAACATTTGATGGCAAACAGAGTACAAACAGACTTCTTATTCTCTTACAGATTCTTACAGTCTGTACCTACAGCTGACTCAGTTGACTCTGACTTTCTCCCACCACTTGGCCCACATTCCGTCCTGGATTCAAGTGAACGGTTTTAAGGAAAGTGAACATGGACTGGGCTGCTTGGCTGGGTGGCTGGATGATGTACCACCACACAGACCATTCAATATTCAGCAACAGCTTGTCATAGGCTAATCGGGATGAATCCAATATCTGCAACTCCAGTCTCCTTCCTTGCTCCTGTAGGGAATCCTTAGCTGGGACGAGAGTTTTGGAAGTCCTTTGAAACTTCAAACACTATCTGTAAAGCGTACATATCGTATGTCAGGGTCTTTCAGGTGTGTGATTTTTATCATTGCGTGTTGAGTGTGCATGATTTACATCATATCCCTGTTCTCGAGGAATGCCAGATATGATTCAGAGACTGACCCTCCCTTGAAAGCCATCGTGCAGGGACGCCAGAAAACCTTTAAAAAAAACTGCAAGGCTTACATTTGGAAAAATCTTCAAATCAGCTTCTTTGAACAGGTTTAACGTTTCGCCATGTGCACGGCTCCACTGCACCATAAGATATGCGTACATCGTGCATGATGAAGCCAAGATGGCAATGATAATGAGGGATGATATCACAAATCGCAAAGGCAGCTTGCAGTTTCTACGCTTTGCCAAAGGCAGCTCCTCTTCATAAACCTCAGTAGACCATATGAATTGGTCAGACTCTGTATGCTCAAGGCCATGAGCTGTCCGCAGTCTTTCGCGGACGATGGCCATCACACTGCTCTGGTGAGGTATCTCCTCATTGTCCTCTCCCTCGGAGCCGGAGCTGCCCGAGACAGAAGAATCTGAAGACTCACTTTGCCCATTGGCCCCGCAGGTCTCATAGATGTTTGTCTCACAAGCATTCATCCGATTCATTGCTTCCACTGCCTTCGAATCACGGAATCGCAAAGACCGTTTCGAACATGCAGCAGTATCAGCAGTCGCATAGCAGTCGCTTGCACTCTTGTAGCCTTACGCTCCTCGGCCTTGCGGCCTTGCCTGGCTTAGCCATGCGGAGCCGAATTCAAAAGTAATGTCGGGAACTTACTTGTGAAATCTTGTGAACTTGAAATCTTTGAGATTGCCTGTGGTCATGTTCAGTCATGTTCCATCGGCCTTGTACAATGTATGTCCTTATGTGTCGTGCCGTATTTTTTCGCAGCTGGTTGGTTCTATTCTTGCATAATTCTTTTTGTCCGTTCTTTGGCAAGCTCCATTGCAACTGCAAACAGCTGCGGCAGGACCAAGGATGTGGGTTCATTCTGGAATGCTCCGCATCAGATCCGCGTTTGCACTTGTCAAGTTCGAAGTCTGTGCCACAGGTAGCCAGCTGAACTCGAAGCAAGTCGTAGTACTCGGTGTCAGCCTCGTGACTCTACGCTTCCCATTTTGCCCAGACGTCACAGAAATGCAAAAGATGCTGTGTGTCAAATCTGAGTGTTTGACAACTTGCCCCCCACCACTTGCCCCCGCTGAACCTGACCAGGAGGAAATTGATGAGCACTTAGCCAACTGCAGCAGCCCGAAGTCCATGGGGGACAACTGCGATCGAAAAGCCTCTCAAATTTCTTAAATCATTCAATCATATTAAATCCATTTAAATCCATTTCAATCCTTTCATGATGGATTGGTTTTAATCGATGCCTCCTGGGCTTGAAGTGGCATCTTTGTCAGCGTCCTGTAGAGCCGTTTAGTGGGACGATCTTGCAAACACTGGAATATCTGGCTGTGCCTCCTTTGAAACCTTCGAACAGCTCAGGGCTTTGTCATGGTTTGTCATGGTTCGTCATGGTTCGTCATGGTTCGTCTGAATGTCAGCTTCAAGAGGTCCTGGACAACCTGCCGTTCTAAGGCACACAGGTCTACGTCAACCTCATACGAGCCCAAATCGCTCAAACTCCAATGCTCTTCTTTTTTTAAGTTCCTATCAATGTTTATCCTTCAATGTCCGTGATGTATTGCGGTTTCGGGACACGATAGATAGGGCAGTCCCTGCACATTACATCCGCAGTACATCGTCCGTACTGAACAGCGGTCATGCATTTTTTGCCAGGGCTTCTCAGAGGATTTGCCCTACCACATGCATGCACCTGCAAAGCCACGAAGAATGATCGTCTTGGCCAAAAAAATACTTGGCAACAACGTGGAAGTGCAAGTTTGGTCACATTCTACTCCCGGCAAAAAGGGGCCCAGCCATGTAGAATATGGGAAGCACACCACACAAAAAGTTTTGCAGTTTGCATGTAGCTCACAGAGAATTTGAGCGCTCAACCCAGCAACCAAGTTCCTGATCCCAAACCTTTTCCTCACCTCGGCATCCACAGGTACAGTATGGAAGAAAAAAATAAGAAAAACACACACCATCACACACCTCAAAGCTCAATTTCAGAACTTCCAGCAACTTGTCCTTTGTGAGCAAGAATATGGGATGGCACTGGGGAGCCAAGAAGGTGGCTTGTGTAAGCAATCCAGCGTTCATATTTTGCCGCACAACTCAATGCCCTACAGAATTGAGGCTGACGCGCCGTGCCCGGGCAGCTTTTGGAGCTTGCATGAGCCCTCTCCCGACCTTCAGAAGTGGCAGTTTTTTTGCTATAGGGCAAGCAGAGGAGCAAACCTCTTCGGCCACGCGCGTACATACGGTCGCATGACATGAGGCGTCTATCAAATTTCTTCCTAAATTCCCGAGTTCCGGGTGTGTTCTTATGCAACCCTTGCAATCCCATGGCGGCAGTGCATGAGGTTCCTGCTCTTGTACATCCTATTGCGAGTCTTCGTCCTTTTCGAACTGTCCGTCCACAGATCTTGCATTTCATAATGTTGGTCTTCCAATCTGATGGAGTCTTTACACATTAATATTTACCTACCCCTGTCCAGCCCGATCCGGCCCTACTATCCATTTTTGTAGTTTGGTCAGATTTCTCCGTTTGTTCTCCGTTTTTTTTTGTTGCTGTCAGATTCGCTGCACCTGAGCGACGCCACAGCCAACGCCACCCACCACCATCGCAGCGCCACCAAGGACTCCTGCACCTCACTGCGCCACGGGCACCACGCCGTGCAACTGGCTTCAGCTATCCTGTGGGTTCCTACGCGGATGTCCCGTCTGAACTCCTCTGTGGTGTCTGTCCGGGTCCATCCCATGTCTTTGCTGCACCCAGAGAAGAATGGTCTGGCTCTGACGGCAAAACAGTAAAAAAGGGCGCCGCATACCCTTTTGCACCACACAAAGAATATTCAACAATACGAATCTTAATAGCAAGCGTGCCAAGGGGTGGGAACGTTGCATATTATTGGTTTTTATTCACACGTGTACTTATATATTATATATACATAGATACATATTAATCCTATACTTTATTTTATTTATTTTTATTTTACTTCTATCGTATTCTTAGATTAGTGTTGTAATGTGTATGAATAGACAAATGTTGTATGTAATGTGTATATATATATATGTCTATCTATCTATTCCATGCTATTCCACGCCCCGTAGGTTTCAACCACACAACACTCCATAGCCGAAAGAGAACCCGAAACAGCAAAGGCGAGTGCGGGCAGGCTAAAATAGCAAGTTGATCATCACTTTGATCGTCACTAGTAGCACGCTTTCAAAATTCCTGCCTGTCTTTGTGTTTCGCAATATCTTCTCAATGACAATCAGAGAGCAGCAACAGCTTGGACTGTGAAAACTCAGGAAAACTACCAGTAGCACCGCACAAGGTGGTGACGGAAGCTTCAAAGATACAAAACCTATAGGAGAGGGGAGTTGCTGTGATTCATGGATGGCAGAGCGAACTGATGGACCGAAAGTGGGCTGAAGGTCTGAGTTTCTCTCTCTCTCTCTCACTCTTTCTGTTTCTCTCTCTCTCTATATCTATGTCTCTATCTACCTATCTATCTATCTATCTATCTATCTATCTATCTATCTATCTACCTACAAACCTACGTATCTATCTACCTATCCATCTATCTGACCATATGTTTATCTATTGCGACTTTTCTACCTTGTCGCGCATTGATATTCTTTCTTCTTCCTTTTCTCTTCTCTGATCTTCTTTCTTCTGCCTTTCTCTTCTCTGCCTCTTCTCACCTCTGCTTTTCCATCTGTCCATATTGTCGGAAGTTTGACTTCTAAACTTCCTTCGATAGGCTTATTCTATCTTTTGCAATGTCACTGAAGTCCAGACCAAGTCCCTTGACGAAGCCTGCTGCCCCACCGGACCTCCAACCAAAACGGAGAAGTTTATCTCAAGGCTGATCGAACGCACTGGGAAGTCCAACAACTGCGTGTAAGAGAAACTGTCTGAGCAGCCTCGCGCCGTGAACTGGTGCGGCCACCTTGAACTCACTCGATCAACCCTATACTTACTTGATCATTTGCTTGTCGCAGGCTCAAGCCATGTATTGTGGTATAGTATTGTGCTCCGCATCTTGAAGTCAAGGTTCCATTCTATGTATCTGATTCTGGGGTCCAGGCCGCAGTGACCAGGCCTCCTGCAACACCCGCCTCCACAAGAGAAAATGAGGTGCGTCTTTTGAATAAGATCAGGTGTGAAGCTGCTCCCCGTTCTGTTGGGTCGCTGCAGGCGAAACTGCAAAAAAGAGAGAGGCACCCCAGCGGTCTTCAATCCTCGAACCAGTCCGTCCGCACCATCCTTGCAAGATCTGCAAAATCACCAACTCGACCAAAACAAAAGTCAGGGCTCTCAGCGCTGTCCTTTGGCCTGGTCAAAGCCATGAAGTCGCCTCCCTCTGTTCGTGGGTAGCTGCCTCCTCGCTTTTGCATGTCCAGCAGTTTGGTGAAAAAAGGCATATTTCATGATCCTACTATGACAGTTAAGGAAGCCAAGGGCTGCAGCACAACAATGTCTGCCTCTCTTCTCCTTCCCATGGTTCTCCCTCCCTCCCTGTCTCTCTCTCTCCCTCTCTCTCTCTCTCTCTCTCTCCCTCTCTCTCTCTCTCTCTCTCTCTCTCTCTCCCTCTCTCTCCCTGTCTGTCGCTTGTTTGCTCCCCTGTATGCAAACATCATGTACTGTATGTGTCCCTGCGCAAGCTGCAAAAACATCTGTATTTGTATTGCATGTTTAAAGTGTACTCAACTTTTTTGTTATTTGCCATGAACCTGGATCCCATGCTTTTTTATCGATGCACTGTCAGGAGATTTCAAAAAGGCCAATCTGACCAGTGCTTTGTGATATGCATGTCAGCAACGAAGAGAATCACCCCAGATATTCGCGACGTGCACGAAGGTGAGGCAAGGCGCAGCACGGCCTGTGGTTGCTAGCGCTGAAGCTTCGCTTTGAGTTTCTTCTTGCGGCTCATCAGCATCCCCATCCTGCTAGTGAACACGTTCTGGTAGGTACAAGCCATGAAGCTTGCCACACATCAAATGGGCACTGGAGCCTGAATCCTTCAATTGACCCCTCCCGTGCTATTGCCGGGACCATGCACACTTCCCTGTGTCACAAGTTTTTGTTGGGTGGAATCTTTTGACCATATCTAACTCTGTTTGAAGAGCTTACTAGCGGACTAGCGGCTCAAACCTGCCCTTTGCGGCGCTCCTTGGGAGACAGGTCTGCAGCCGTTAGTGGAGCGAACTCGTCCAGCTCTGGAAAAATCCTTGCATGGGTATCAGCCAAAACACCACCCAAACATAGCTACACGATGTTGAGGGATAAATTGGAATAGTGCTTGAACAGCACAGGTGGCAGTATTCCAGTCAGAATCCTCATTCAAAAAAAGAACACCAGGAAATAACACGAAGGTACCCACCTACACATCAACAACTCAATAGAAGCCTGGAAACAATTGGCGCTTATCTTGGCAGGGGGTAGATGACGTGTGGGCTGAAATGTGCATGCAATGCAGTAGCCCAGCTTCCCCACAAAACCACCCACGCTCGGCATTTTTAGAAGTCACTGCCAAACCAGTCCACACCAATTGAGAAGTTGTGACGAGTCAGTACTCTCCCGCAGCTCTGGCACTCTGAAACGCGTGGAGGCGGTCCGCGCCTCACTCGGACGCCTTCACTGGTGCCGGCCTCATGCAAGTCAGCAACCGACAAATGCATACAAATGCGTTAAAAGATGAGGCATCCCCAAAACAGGCCGACCAGGCCCTTGTGAATCACTCTTCAGAATATAGTAGTGATCAGTAGTGGTAGTTTCACCCACAATGCATTCGCAAGGCCAAGACCCATTCACAGCCAGCACCCTGACCAGGGAAACTTGACTCCTTGCAGCTTCAAGGCTGAAGAATTTGGGTTCCGAGTTCCAGCTTAACATATCAGTACTACAAGTACCCGAAAGCTCAACAGGACTCAACGGTTCACATTTGTCCAAGCCAGGTTGATCCCTCGACCCCTGCTTCATGAACAAACATCAAAGAAGCACTCAAATAACCTTACCAGCGCATGATCTTCTGTGAAAGACAAATATTGCATACCTGCATCTGTGAAGAACATAACGCAACGTAACATAACGAAACGTAGCATAACATAACATAACAGAACCATAATTATAAGATATTATAAGATAAAACCAAATATGTGTTGAACACAAAGACATTACATAGTAGAAGATTCTATTATATTGCACAACAATGACATTCCATCCATGCATGCATGCATTCACAAATCATTACATAGATGATATATAAACATGTCTCTCAGGGAATCTTATAAGATATCTCGAGACTCAAGACGAAGGGGTTAAAATCTTTGAGACCCCAGCTGCTGGCTCAAGCTTTGGGGCCGAGGAAAGGGAGGTCTTCAGATTCGGCGGAGGTAACTGAGCAGGCGAAAACCGATTGGGAATTGCGAGAATTTCCCAATGCGACAACACAGCAAAACTTACCGTGTGTCTCCTTCTCTGAGGTCCAAACTCCTGCTGAGCAAGAAAATCTGTTTGTGCCGAGTCTCGGCCTTGGGTGGAGCTCAAAATAGAACTTGGTCTAATCCATCTGTTTCCAAGCTGAAATTCACAAGAGCAAAGCATGCGCGAATGACATATACGTATGATCGGTGTTCAAATCTATATGTGGGTGTGTCTCAAAATATGGTGCCCGAATGGGGAAGTAGTAGGGGGGGTATGATTCGGGGTGTGATTTGACGTGCCTCTACTTCGGTTTTCCTTTAAAACTTTGAACCCACTAAAATACCCATATCAATATGTATATCTCTGTGTGTGTGTGTGTGCGTGACATGTGTGTCTGTACAGTACCCCCTCAATGAATAGGGTTTGGATATGTTTGGATTCCGTTTGAACATGTTTGAAAATGTTTGAACATGTTTGAACTGTCGAATCGTGCGACATGGAACTTTGAGCGGGGGAACTGGGCACTCTGTGACCCAATTTAACGAAGCTAGGCATAGGCCACAGAGTGGGATCTCTGGATTGGCCATCCAGACGTACCTACAACATCCTACAGCTCCATTTCGTGTGGCAACCTTGGAGATCCCACCTATCACAACAGTTGCTTCGACCGAGGGCCTTGAAAACTCATGAATCTATCGGAGTGTGTGTGTGTGTGTGATGTGATAATTGATCATCGGTTGCATATATAAGTTCCCAATTTGGGCCAAGCGGCTTTGAAATTGCCATGGAAAGGTAGACATTGTGTCCAGACGCATCAACCCACCATGCGACTCCGTAAATACCTTCCACCTTAGTTCGGCAAAACGGCAATCTCTCCACCTCAATCAGCCAGCTTCATTCTACTCCGTTGCCCTAGTAAGATATGATGGGTAAGCAGGTAGGGTAAGCCCTTCTTACTGCACAAGCGCCTGAACTGCACACTACCTAGGGGAAAATGGCACTATTTTTGATGATGTCATATCATGTCATATCATGTCATAACATGTCATAACTGTATGCTGTAGATGCACGGCCTGAACAATGACAGCCCGCAAACAAGCTCAGCTGCGCACAGTGGAGGGCGCAATCTCGACGGTAGTCTCAGACTTCGGTGGAATGAGTGCAGACTTGTCGGACTTGAAGTCGCCAGCTTTCCACCAGTCACCATCCAGTTGGAAAGCGAGTTCAGACTCATTCAGGACTTGAATGATCATTGCCTCTGTCAATGCAGGATTTGGGGCAGACTGACTCGATCCAAGGTGGGAAATGGATGGTGAAAGACATCCGAAAAGCATTGTATGGCACAGTGCTGCTCACAAAACAGTGGGATCATGTCCGAGAAAAAAACAGCAGCCTTTGGATACCTTTGGTCACAGTGTGCCTGGTGAGGCCCAGGGCTACAAGGCGCTTGGAACTTGACAAAGTCGTGCAGAACTGGCATGGTTTGCACATGTTTGCACTGTTCTTCATCCGCTCATATAATTCTTTGTACAGTGGAGGTTGGTGACCATCCCCACCCTCGAGTGGCTTTGTCCATACTAGGCTAGAGTTTGCAACTCTGTTGTCTTGTGTCACAAAGCTTGCAAGCCAAAAGACTGCAAACGCGCCAGGTTTAAGTAGGAGGTGACTGGGCACTAGAAAGTGGTCAAACTCCGGTTGAATCGGGTGAAAAAAAGATAGTGCATCAAAGCGGTTAATACACAGTTTCATCCCACAAGTTGGCCACACAAGCTCAGCGGAATGACCTGATTTGCCTGGTCTCCGGCGGCATGTCATGCCAAGCGGCAAATATCGGGATTGATTGGCGCTTCTTTGAATTTCGATTGTCATCGCCGAGGCTATGCTGCTGAAACACATCCCATAATCATCCAAATGATCATTCCATATGTATGGCATTCCATGGGCTGCATGGATCAATGCGATTCGCATCAAGATATGACCACATCGGGGCAAGCGCGGCTTGCCTCACAATCACCGCAGGAAGGGCAGTTGTCTTTGGTCCTCGCCAGGTTCCTTGTCACGCTACAGCTGGACAGCCATTCGTAGTAAGCAATAGGCATCAGGCTCGTGAGAGTCATTGCAAAATAATCTCACGCAAATTCTGCTGCTGCGCAAACGGTGTGTGGCTCCAAATTTAGGATAGCATGACCCCACATGTCTGGTACATACATAACATCTCCAACTTCTTGCTCTAGGACACACGCAGTGTCATAGCATTGCAACGCCTCTCCATCGCATCTCTGGACATCTAATGGATGAAGCCGAGACATGGCTGCAAGGCTTGGAGGTTGCAACCACCATCGCTTCTTCCCACTGAGTAGCAAGTTGACAGCGTCTTGGTGAAAGTGCATTGGCGAGCCACTGCCATCTTCACCGACAGCAAATTGAAGTGTTGTGATGCGGAATGGACAGCCGGATGGGCCCGACGCAACGTCAAAACAAGGAAATGTCAAGGGTCCACCCACTACCAAGCGCAAAGCCTTTGCAAACAATTCACTGAGTTGTGGTTGGGCGTCATCGTCAACAGCCACAAAGAAGTACATGCGCTTCTTCTTCTTCTGTGGCTCATGTATCCCCAAGCCAGTAGCTGACCTTCGACGCTTCACACTTGGTGCAGACAGGAACTCTTGCAGGGTCACCGGTTGCTCCAATGACGGGTCCAGCCCAAAGTCAGACCCGTATGGGATCTCTGATGCCTCAGCACTTGCACCGAATCTGAGTTTGATGCGAAATGCCAAGCAAATGCCAAGCACTGTTGCCAGATGTGCGAAATCCAAGCACAAAACCTTTCGCAACGCCAATGGCTTGCAAGCAAGAGTCCATTGCTCTTGCTGCACTGGCATGCCGCAAAAGGTCTTCCCTCTGCCACGAGAAACCAGACCTCCGAATGGCTGCTTCGACATGTTTGGACAAAACACGGGGAAAGAAGTTGATGCAATGCAGTCTCAAACCAGCGCCTGCAGCAGTCCTCCGAGCAAACGCCTTTAGCTGTTAACTTAAACTTTGCCAACTTGCCACTGCATTTCCAGACCCCTTCACATGCTGAGCCGCCTGCTCTGAAAGGTCTTGCCAGCACGCTTTACAAGGACCTCAGGCCCGGCAAGTCCAAACATAAGTCCAAACTATCCTCGGTATCCTGCGGATTCTTCGATGGATTTTGCGTTTTTTCCACAAGAGTTGTTGTGCTTGAAGATAGAGAATGTCGAACAGAGAAAGCACGTCCCTGCCAACTCAGAAGGGCTGTGCAAACAGTGCTAGAGCTGAGATATGAGCAGGTCGTTTCAATGCCACAAAGTCTTCAACGAACCTGCTGAAAAGCATCCAGGGTTCTTGTTGTGCCAACTTAGAAGCTTTGTGTTGGAAGGACAATCCAGTCAGCTCCAGAAATGAACGTCACAAAATCTGGGCAGCGAAACTGCTAGTCAAAGGCCTTTGCGGAGTCAGGGAGCTAGCCTCCAACCTGAATTCAACAGCAGCCTAGAGCAAAACATGCTTAGCAAACAGCTTTGGAAGCAAGCAAGTGTCCCCGGCTTACCTGAACTTGATGTTGCTTAGGAAATTATAGATTTTGAGCAGCTGTTCTCGCAATGTTATTGCCTACCAAAGATCGTTTAATTTGGATCTGGAGTGAGAGTATCCTTGTCGGGAGTCATGCAGCGCAGCGCTGCCCCTTTCATCCCCTTTCAATAGTGCAAGGAGTTCAACTCCAAGGCAGGAAAATCCAAAGTAGCTTGAACAATCTAAAATCATCTTGAGGAAAAGGCTGCAAAATGTTCCAGCTGCAAAGCGGCACTTGAAGCACCTCGAACACAGATTAAGGAAGCCGGGACTAAAGATTGGAAGATATGATTGTAAAATATTGCAAGGCTAGCCGGCTAGCCATTCACTTGAGCATTGCGTGATATTGTGTGGCTGCACAATGCTTTACATATATTGAATCTGCCTCGGGAATGGAGGCCGGCAATTGCTGCAGGGGCAAACAACCTGTCGGGGGAGCAGTCTGCTGTAAACGTATGGCTTACAGTATGACACACTTGGTGATACTTACAGTAGTATGATGTAGCATGACTTAGCCACGACTTTGAGTCATCTTAGTCTTCGAGGACGAGGCCATGGCAGCTCTTCACCATCTTCACAATGTCCCATGCACTTCTGCCTGTAAAGCCACACCGAGTTTCGTGGCTGCCAGGGGTACTATGTGACAGCAGTTGGAGACAAGTGCTCATTAGCTCAATCTCACATAGTCTCAGTGTCCCTGAGTGGCAACGCAGTACTTGCCGGCAAACCGTACGGGGGGTGGCTAGGCACATGTAATTTGGCAACAGCAAATGCAGCATAATGCAGCAATACACATTGTAACATAGCGGAGGTTATATATATATATATGTGTGTGTGTGTGTCCTTGGTTCTGCAGAGCCTGTATATGCCTGTATAGCTTCGACATGCTTCAATCAAAAATCTCTTGGGGCCAAGCCATATCCATCCTTTTTGTCTGGATCAGCTCGTGCTGCAAGCAGAAGGGCGCACATTTCAGCCTGCCGTTGGTGAGTGCTGGTGCAATTCAAAGATTGAAAGCTGAAATGTTGGAAGGGCACTGTCATCAAAGCCCCAAAATTTGAAATGAGCATAAGACAAATGAGGATAAGAATGAACACGGAAATATAAGAGGGTCACAATATGGAACAGAGTGACACCAACGTTGCCACACTTCTAAGACTGCTCTGCCTCATGGTGAATTGAGGCATAATGAAGGGCAGCAGATCCGGAGGCATCACACAGTAGCACATTGGCCTCGCAGAGTTGCTGATCCGTTCACCAGCAAGTGACCGGCATCAACAGGCTGTGACATCAACAGGCTGTGACAAGCTGCGCAAGGCTGTGAGAGGCTGTGAGAGGCTGAGACAGAGATTCTGGGAGATCCATCATTTCTTCAAGATATTTCGAAACTTGTGCCTTTGCAGCCAGCAGACGATGTGCAGTTCGGACCCAACCGTTCATTGCACAGCACCTTAGCCAGTGCTTGACGCGCAAACTTTGCGGGGCAATGAATGGCCATAGGGGGATTCGAGTTCTTGCAGGCGCTGCACCATGCTTGACAACTTGTGGAAGGGAATGAAGAGAAAAACATGCATCAAACTACTGAAGCATAGGAAGAGAAAAGTTTCCTGGATATCTTGAACATACACCGAAACTCTGCATTGGTCCTGGGGTGACTGACTTAGCATAGCTCGAAGTTAAGCAATGACAGCCAATCTCGCTGACAGTTTTCGCAAGCGCATGGCATTATTGCAGTAAACTGCGCATGTTCTGCACGCATGTGCCCTCTTGCATTTCAGGGTCCCTGTCGGTAAAAAGGTATTGAGAGGAGCACATGAGGGGGCGTTGCGGCTGTCCTGACACCAGGGCAAAAAAGCTATGCCACAACATCTCAAACACAATAAACATTAGGATGAGATGTGTTGCAGGCTGTTGGATCTTCTATATACCATTGAGCGATTGAATGAATAAACTTATATTCATTTCTTCATAGTATATATAGTATAATATGTAGATATATATATATATATATAGTTATATATATAATATAACTACACATGTGTGTGTGTGAATGCATGTATGTACATAAAAGTAAGGATGATCAGAAGTGTGTCCAAAATGCTGACGGGTGGCCTTCGCAATTGACATCTGCATTCAACTCTAGGAGGAACTCCACCTGGAGAGGAGGAGCTGCTGCGCATGGTAACCATGGTAGCAGATTCTTGGGAAGTCGCGCGCACCCTCTTGTCCACCGCAGGCTCATAGACCGTACGCCTTACTGTCACAAAAAACAAATCATACACTGTCAGCGTATATCAGAAACAGAAGGAAAATACAGGAAACTGAAAGCAAAGCGGCAAAAAACAACTCTGTTCAAAAGGCTACATCTCATTCCAACAGCTTTGACTCCCATTGAGGACTTGGCGCATTTGCCACGGAGCAAAATGCGGGACACCTTGGCGTGGAGGCACCGGAGGCACTGAACACTCACAGATCTTTGAAGGACATCAATAGTGCAACATACTGTGCAACATACTGTGCAACATACTGTGCAACATACTGTGCAACACATGCCAGTGTGATCCAATGTGCAACCCTGCCTTCTCAGATTGTCTGGAAGTTGCTGGTGAAGTCCTGTCCAAACGTGACCAGTGACCAGTCATGGCCAGTTTGCTCCTGCTGAAGAGCACCTCCACCAAGCTCCAAGACGTCATCAACGGCTTGGGCCTCAACGCAACCCACTGACTACGCTCCTTCTCAGCATTTCCCTCTGGCATCAAGGAGAGTAGGCATGGAGGAAAGCCTCCTCGCATCTAAATGAAGGAGAAGGATGGACCCATGAAATCAAGTGTGAGGGATGGAACACTTGAGAGAGGGGGCATCAAGCTCTGCAAGACCAACGGCAGCGCAAATACACGGCAAAAAGAAAGTCACCGAGATCAAAGTGGTAATGAGGGTCAAAATGACGATCAGGGCGCGATGAAAACATTGACAATGACGACAGCCGCAGCGATAATGATTGCAAGGATGGGAAGTTTTGAAAGATGGTGTGGATTTAGATGAAGATTGTGTTGATGGCAAATGTATGCAAATGTTTTGCATACTTACTTTATCCATGTCTCTCAGTGACAAGTACGATATGTCCTCCACAAACGCCTTCGCAGAGCCTGCGCCATTGCATCAGGTAGCCGACATGGGGTAAGCTCACTAAGTGGCGCCAACACGACCCTGCGCTGTCTGGTGAAACTGCGATGCAGGAAGCTACTGGTGCCAGAAGGGACTCGCTGGTAGATGAAGAAGAGGATGTCGACGATCCAGAACAGAAAGGATTGCTTGTTTTGACATTTCTTCCTCCTAGCTGCTTTGTTCTGGAGAGGAGCCCTAGCTTTAGACATGAGAAATTCAATCTCAGTGTTGTTGTGTCTCACGACAAGTTCGGTATTTTCTCCTCGTTTGGGGGTGTCAGATTCCCATGGACATGTTCCTTGCCGGCAGAAATGTCACCGGATGAATTGTGTATAGAATTGGGTGGCAGAGGTCTGCAAATCTTACATGCCTAATGCCGACGCAAGAGCCGTGAGAGACCCGAGAGCCTACACGAGAGGCGAGGCGGAGTCCGCGTGGAGCTATGCGATTCCTAATTTGAAGCGAATCATTTCATGTATCATTTCATGTACTATCACTGTATTCAAGGTACCACCTGTGGATTTTGGCAGCGCGATGGGCTTATGCACCAAATTCAACGCGCGCAAACCTGCAAATCATTCTGGAAGATTCCAACTGTTGTAGCTTTGTCAAAATTTTTGTGAAAATTGCAGAATGCGGACTGATAGTTCCACCTTCAAAATTCGCATGTTTTGGGCACCTCGTTCACTGCTGGGCGTGACATGATGTCCAGGACGATGATGGTGGTCAATGATGTTGAATGACGACATATGACGACTGATGACCAGGATGGCCATGATGGCCATGATGACTGAGGAGGAGGGGATGAGGATGAGAAGCAGGAGGAAGAGGAGGGTGCGGATGCTGACGCTGATGCAAGGCGTGGCCCTTGAAGACCCAATCAGCAAATCTGATAATTTCATGGGGGTCAGAAAAAGACCTGCTTTCAGTTTCCCTGGAAGTCAGTAAATGCACGCGCACGCTCCCATCATAACATATTTATGCGCCAAGTTTTACAAGTATGAAGGTAATGGAACTCCCTTGGCCACCTTGTTCAGCAGCAAAGAAAAAGCAGGACTGGAACGCTGACCACTCAATTGTATAACATTATATAACTACAATCTTCTGAGCATTGGCTTAGCCAGTGATGAAGCTTTGGAAGTTTCTCGCCGAATGAAACAACTGAACATACACGTAGCAAGCAGCTGCCCTCTGCGCAGTGGAAACAGCAGCTGCATGCTCGACAAGATGCTCAAAAATATTTGCCCTGCAAAAGTGCAAAGGCACAATGGAATACAATGGACAGTGCTTAGGCTGCTGCTCGAACTGAATTGAGAAGCAATCTGGTGAAGTCGTAGGACAGCGGTTCAGCCTCATTTTAAATGCAGATCTCAGCAGGGTCGGCAATCAAGATATTGGAAGCAGGTGATCACCATGCATCTATTGAATTGAAAGGCCTAGCTTCATCCTAACTGATGTTCTTCCTATGCACACTTGACCCACCCATACACGTGGCCATATATAGGCATCTCACCAGAAGACCAATCAAGCCGTTGGTAGCTGCAAGCTTCCTGGACGTTGCCAAAGCCAAATCTTGGTAGTTTATAGATGATTATGGTGCGGTAGCTTTCATTCTACAAACACCGCCTCTCATTTTGTGGAAGCTTTGCCAGCAATCGACCTTGCAGGAATGTCTTGCAAATGACCACACTTCACGCCTGGCGACCCCTTGGAAAGGCTCCAGCCAACCTCTTTCTCGGCATCCTGGGCAAACGACATCAAAAAACAACGAGGAAAGACATGGCCCCGCACAGCAGTTGCAGCATCTTGCAGTCATGATACCTGAGTCAAGGTAGATGCTGCGACTGCAGCATCCCGGACTTCCTGGCATTTCCAGCAGAATATGGTGAGAAATTGTGGGAAAGACAGGACCGAAGCCAATCAAAGTGCGCCTGCGCAATGTCATGAGCAGGCTCTGGCATGGACTTCCCATGTCATGATGTTTTGATGTTTCCTCAAAAGGGCAAGTTGTGACGATTGAATGCGACCAGTTCTTTCTGATTCTATATCTTCATAAGAACAGTTCCCAGTCTGTGCATGCAAGATGAGGAATAGACAAATAAATTAATGAATGGATAAACTTGCATGCATATAAACATCTGTTTGCATACGTAGACATATACATGCATGCATGCATGCATGCGTGCATTTCATGAACTACATACATTACATACATTACATGCATTACATACATTACGTACATTAGACACATTACACATACATTACACATCCATTAAACATTCATTACATACATTACATACATTACATACATTACATACATCAAATACATCACATACATCACATACATCACATTCATCACATACATCACATACATCACATCCATTACACATCCATTACACATGCATTACATACACTACATACATCACAAACATCACAAACATCACATACATCACATGCATCACATACATCACATACATCACATACATACATACATACTGTATTACATACATTACATTACATGCATTACAGGCACACATGACATACATGACATACATAACGTACATGGCATACATGACATACATGACATACATGAAATACAAGACATACATGATATACATGACAAACATACATACATACATACATACATACATACATACATACATACATACATACATACATACATACATACATACATACATTACATACATACATACTTACTTACTTACTTACATACTTACATACTTACATACTTACATATACATACTTACATACTTACATACTTACATACTTACATACATACTTACATACTTACATACTTACATACTTACATACTTACATACTTACATACTTACATACTTACATACACACACACAGACAGACAGACAGACAGACAAACATACATATAAGCTTCGCGCACTACTTTGAATATGGAATTGAAATTTCGGGTACCCCCAGGCATCCTAGGAATTGAATTTGAAAACACATACTTAGAATACAGTTGAAGTCACAAACCTATACTTAGAATACAGTTGACCTCGAATCGGGGTGCTAAACGGTGCTGAAATTCTGACATGTTGGAATTGGACACTTTTCCCACAATTACCAAGAAAATCACCATAAAACCCGTAGATTGTAGTTCAACCAAGGTGTCTTTATTCCAATTTGCAAGACTCAGGCACTAGCCAAGCAGGGGTCAAATGATTGGGGTGCCATTTAGACCACCAAATTGTTTCTTTCTAATACAACAGCATCCATTTTGAGGTTCGAAGACTGTTGGCCCATCCCCAAGGGCCACACCAA
>BGPT01000754.1:67990-75490 GCA_003297045.1 Symbiodinium sp. clade C Y103
GGATGCGCCACTCAAATGTGTGCACCAAGGACCTCAACTCCAAGATGTTGATGTGGTCTTTGTCTTTGAAGGGGAAAGAGTGGGAGCGGTGCCATATCCACCTTGAGGGTTCCACGGACCCACGTGGAAAGGAATCTGGGCGATACAGGGCGCTAATGTCAAGCCTGACATCTGAGCCCCTGAACTCTTGTCGCCTCAAATAGGCTCCCACCAGTAAACTGCCGAGCTTCCGATCATCATGCAACTCTTCCGCCAGTAGCTTTGCACTGCGGGTCTTACTCTCCATGCTCTCTGCCAAGAGAGCCCCTCCAACGCTGATACTGTCATCATGCTCTGAGACCTCCGGCCCAGGTCCACAGTCCTCCTCCAATGGGGGCTCATCGGCCCCCTTTCTCTGCTTCAACCCCATGGTTGCGAAGCAGTGGTCCAAAAGACGCGCCACTGCATTTGTGTGGAAGGAATTTCCAATTGCCGAGCATTGCAAATCCTCAGCCTCTCTTTCTTCCGCTGCTCCTATAGGGGGCTTTTTCAGCAGGCGTCTGCAATGCCCTGGCTGGTAACCCATCAGAACTTCCCGTTCTCGGGCGTTGAACGGGCGGAGTTCACAGGATGGTGTCAGCACCATGTACTCATCTTTGTAGGTGTATGGAGGGTACCTGAATTGGTCCCCCTCCCGTGCGCCGTCAGGCGTGTCCTTCAACCCTGCGGGGTCTGGAGGAGGCCACGCCCGAGGTATGGCTCAAGTGAATGTCGGGAAGCGCAGCTTGTCGTTGCGCATTCCGCCTTCCCACTCAGCACCTTCTGCTATAGGGGCTCCGGCTCCGCCTTATAAATGAACTGGGTATAGTCCCGATGAACCACCTGCTCCACGTCACTCACCTCGGTGGGCCTCACTGACACCCAAAATAAGCGGGGTCTCCGCGCCCGGGACAAGTACTGTGCATCCACCATCAATGCACCATCCATCTTCAACTCCCGGTTCATTTCACGAATGTCATCCTTGTCAGCGATGACGTTTTCCAGCAGTTTCAACACCCAAAGCTTCAACTCTTGGGCCACTTCATCTATCTCCTTGAAGACCCTGCTGGCTTCGTAAAACAACTTGGATCCGGCATCCTTCAAATGCTGTCGCTTGCTTGACAGCTTGGAGAGTCCCTGACAAGGGCTCCCTCCGCCCACAGCAATTCCTGTGATGCCAGGCACCTTCTTCACCAAGCTGAGGATTTCTTTCCTTCCAAACTTCTCAATGTCACTGAAAAACTGGGCTAAGGGATGAGCTCGTCGCATCAGCCGCCTGCAATTGGCATCTTTCTCAACGACTCCCAGGTGACTGTAGCCGACTCCAGCCTTTGACAATGCCAAGGTAAAACCACCCAGGCCAGCGAACAGGTCAATCACCAGCACCTTATCCTTTTCCTCCAGGCGTGTGGGGTCTCCCTCACGCTGAATGCCATCGATGGCTTCCCCATTCAGAAGCTTCTCAGCTTCCTCTCTGCCGGCCCTGGCTCAAACCGAGATGCGACTCCCGCTCCAGTTTCACATGCGCCACTGGCTGTGACCACGGGATTCAAGGTGGCTTTCAAATTGCACTGGGTCAGGGGCAGCAGCACCTCCACAGTCAGCATCTCAGTACACAAGGCTTCACTTACCGGACCGAGGGGTGGCCCTTGTGCAATGCACCGGAACAGGACGTCCAGGCAGGCAAACAAACAGCGCCGGAATTGGAGCACATGCACTGCCTTGCCCGCGTAGATCTGTAATGCTTTGCGCGGCACTTCAGCTTGTTTTCTGATCCAGCTGCCTAAGGACACCAACTCCAAGCAGCGCTTAGTCGTGGTGCGGAGGAGCCCACGCTTCCCGTCCAGGGGAAGACTGCCGTGCGGCTGATCTCAGCCAGCTCACTCAGGCCGGCGCCTTGAACGACGAACTCGCCATCGTCCCCCTGGTCCAGTACCTGGGTCATTTTCAGTTTCCTTTCTAACCCAGTGGATTGACTTGGAACCTTCGTCACCGCCTAGACTTCCGTGGTCGGTCCCCCAAATGGAGAGGTTTCGGACCATGTGTCCCAGTCGCCTCCCTCGCTGGTGTGCTGTATTCGTTTCGCCAGGTTGTATATCAGTCCCACATGGGAAGCCTGGACAGCTGACAAGGGGTTGCCATCGGGTAGTGGAGCTCGTTCCAAAGCTGCGCTCACCACATGCGCCGGGAGGACAGCCAGCAATCTCAGATCTTCGCCTGGGTTGCCCGCTATGGCTGTAAAGGACGTCCACAAGTCCTCCGGCAGGTTGTAGTGATTCCGCAGCTCGGTGATAGTCCGCATTTGCATTGCAGCAGACTGAGCTGGATACATGGCTGACCGCACACCCTACAAGAGACAACACCCAAAAGCGAAACATCATTACAAGGGTGTGACTGGTCAGCTCTTGAGCCAAAATGGCCGGACCAGTCACACTCTTTGTCACTCAGAAAAACTTGCAGTTTTTCTTTCACTACATTACACTACATTGCATATCATTGCATACATTACATACCATTACATGTCATTACATTACATTGCATTGTATTACATTACACTACATTGCACATCATTACATACATTACATTCATTCCATTACATTACATGCATTGCATTGCATTGCATTGCATTGCATTGCATGACACGACACGACACGACACGACACGACACGACATGACATGACATGACATGTATATATATATATAATGATATGATTTATGTGTGTGTGTACCTGTGTGTGTGTGCTTGCATATGCATGAGCATTCATGTGCATATGTTAACTCAGACAATAGATGGATTCAATAGATATACTCTATTTATATATGTATATAATTATATATATATATATATTTACACATGTACACACATTACGCAGCTATATATTGCCTGCTCTAATGCTGTCGCATCCTCCTGCTGTGCCGAAATCAAACAGGTGGATTGGCATGTCAAGCTAGTTGCGCTGCAGCTAAGTGGCCCATGCGGAAAAAACGTGCAATAAATATATGGTTTCATCGGACGGGAACTCAGATGATCTCATGGGTCAGCTTAGTAAATGTTCCTTTTTGCAGGCGGCAGCGCGCCGCCAGTGTGGATTTCTCTGTTTGGCCCCTGATCAAATTTGGCTTTTCAAGCCACTTGACACAGCCACTTTTGGCTCGGCCCATTGCCTCACGAGTTCTACAGAAGAAACACAAAGGCTGCTTGCTTTCAACTGCTTGGCACGCAGCTACGCAATTGAAAACCATTGAAAACCTAATTGATCCAAGTGGCTGAGTCGCTTGAATGTCAAAACAGCTTCCTTGCACCAACCTCGGCAAACCACTGCTGATCCGAGTCCGACTCAAACAAGTACAAATTGAAGCAATGTGAATCGAGGTGCACCGGTGCAGCAATTCACTGCCCTGACCGCCTTTTTCCACTGGAACTCTGCAACGCCCAGATGTGAGAAGCATCACACTAGGAGTCGCTCAATACCCTTCATCTGTCCAAGTGACCTCAAGAAAACAAGATCAAGACAAAAATTGTATACCGGCCAATTTTCAAAGCAGGCTGGGGTCCAGAAAGGTACATTCAACTTTGCATGAAAAACACTTGGCTCATGATTCATGATGTTGACTGAGAGCCTCGTAACCAGAGAAGTGTCGGGAACAAACCTGACAAAACAAGCCACAGAAATGCAAGCGTTGCGAGGCACAATGGCTCCGGAGGGAGGCTGGCAATAGGAAGTACTAGAACGGTTCATACAGCAGCAACGGCATGAGAACGGCGACAATATTTATCAGGAACCTGGGCAGAGATTTCATGTCCTGCACCGTCCACCCACGGGAAGCCATACGAGAAGCCATAGATTTGCAAATAACCCCTGGCAATTCAAGGAAAGCCGAAACAACCAAACCAAGAAGGGCAGCGAGCAAGGTCTTCCAAATCTTCATGCAAAATGCAAAACTCATCAGAACTCATTGTCATCGTTTTTTCCTGCGCACCCCAGGCCTTTCAACATCATGCAAGATCCTGCCGCCACCCAACACTTCTATTCCAAAGCCATTCTTCAAGTACGCTCGCACATATGGAATTGCAACATCGCGGTGATATTCCTGAGTTCAGGACAATCGTGGGGATTCATGACGATGCTTCAAAACAGATTCTGTTTAGCTCATGTCAGCCCTGCTTTCCGTAATTGTCGCAACTATGGCGCTGCTCCAGCAGTACCACGGACCAAGTACTTCTGCTCCCCGCTGGCAGCCGTCACGCGCATCAGGACCTGAAGGAAGCACTGCACACGTCGTCTGAACTGAGATTGATGTTCTTGACGGTCCAGATGCAGGATGTCATTGCGCACTGTCCCGAACCTGCACTTGGACCACTTGGTCTCATCCCCCCAGTGCTTCAATGCGCATATCTTACATGTTTCACATTGCTGCCCTGCTTTGCATTGAGAGGAACATATTTGAAGGTGCCCTCATCAATGATCACCTCAGGGACTTCCTGGAGATCTTCTGCCTGAGAATGCTGCTTGGTTGCGTCAGGTCTTTGGCCACCCTCTGCTGGCACTGCTGGTCTCGCTCTCTCTCTCTCTGTCTCTCTCTCTCTCTCTCTCTCTCTCTCTGGTACTTCAGCACCTTCTGCATTGAGAATCCAACCATCATCAGCAATCTCATAATGGTTCAGGCTCAGTTGTTCTGGTTGAGGCTCTGGTTCTTCAAAAATGCCAAGCGGCAGTAGCCGTTATTGTAGTCACCGAAGTCTCTTCTCTTACTTGCTTTGCTTTATCTTGATCCTCCTGAGAACGCTGAGCTCCCACGATGAACTTCAGTAGGGGCTAGAGTGTTTGCATGAATTTCTCAGGTTCTCCTGTTTCCAACTCCAATACCTCAACTTCCAAATGCCAGAACATGACAGAACGCACTTTGTTTGACAAGTGTCCACATCTGTTGTCTTGCCACTGCTGCAGGCAGTGCTTGGGCGAAACCCAGCAACGTGATGCCAGTCTGGCTTGGCAGTAGGGAGAAAAGGCCTCCATGGGCAAGAATCCGCCGTATACATGTCTGACAAAGCATCTTCGGTATTCTGCAGCAAGTCTCACAGTCTCACATCTCACATATCGTATCTCACCTGTCTAAAATTAAATGTCACATAGCCTGCGATATGCATCCCAGCTGGTATCTTATCTGCCCCATACTCTCTGCAAAGGCTTTGGCCAGGGAAGAATTTGCTGATCAAGCTCACATCAATTGCCCAGAAGACCCGCTGTAGTCAACAGGCTGTAGTTGCTCTTCCAAACACAGTCTGCTGATGTCTGTGCTGCAGGGCATGCCTTCTCAGTGCCACTGCGGTCGCTCCACTGAGGCCTGAACATTGCAACACCTTGCATCAGCCATCTGCTACAATCAGGACAGCGTAGGAAAGCCACCCACAGCTGGCTGCCAATGAGTGCTCAAAGCAGAATGATGAAATGAACGACATTTTAGCATACTTTACCAGCACTAATTGTCTTCAAAATTCAATGGGTTTCAGAGTGCCCTCGCGAACCCTGTGTCAGAATGCATCAAATGTACTGAGAAACCTCTATGAGGGCCCCAATAGAATGCTGAAGCTCGAAGCCTCAGTGCAGTCTTCCCCACTCCAGGAAAGGCTTTGATACGACATAAATTTACATGCATGCAACATGCGACATGTTACTGACATATCTGACATCTCTTGACTAGGTGCAGTACTGTGCTGTGCAGTTAGCAGACTGACAAATCTTTCAGGGCGGAGCACGAATAAGAAAAACAAAAGTCATTGACAGGGTGTGTTTTTGTATGTTTTTGTTTTTCCACGAATCAAATCATGGCACGATTCGCTGTGAATGGTGACCTGCTGTAGTGACTGTTGGAATTGTAATCGGAGGTGACAGGAAATGGCCAGAAACAGGACTTAGGGTGAAATAAGTGAGATTGAACCTTCCCAGAACTTTCGTTCAGGTCATGGCCTTATGGGCCAAGGTGCATCAGCGACGCAAGCGCAAAGCAAGCAGCTAATCCAAGCTGTGATGGAGCCGATCTCATCCTCGTTCGCCATGGCACACGCACAGGCATTGCACTTGAGCCCACAGGTCCCAAACATCGGAAGACATGCACGAGCGCAAAAAAGAAAGTAATAAAGGACCGGATAACCCACAAGTCAACTCCTTCCAAGAAGCACCAAACAAATGTGAAACTAATACGGTAAAGGCAGGAAAGAGACAGGACATGGTGGAAGAAAGATTGTGTGCAAGAACTTGTGTGTGTGTGTGACAGTGCTGTGTGTGACAAAGTTGTGTGTCAAAGATTTGTGTGTGACATAGTTGTGCGTGACAAGGTTGTGCGTGAAAGAGATGTGTGTGAAAATGCTGTGTGTGTGTGTGTGTGTGTGAGCAGGTTGTGTGTCAAAGCTTTGTGTGTGACAAGGTTGTGTGTCAAGGAGTTGTGTGTGACAAGGTTGTGTGTAAAAGAGTTCTGTGTGAAAGTGCTGTGTGTGGACCAGGTTGTGTGTGAAAAAAGGATTGTGTGTGACCAGTGAGAAGGTTGTGTGTGTGAAAGTGCTGTGTGTGACAACGTTGTGTGTGAAAGAGTTGTGTGTGAAAGTGCTGTGTGTGTGTGAGAGAGCTGTGTGTGAAAGAGTTGCCTGTGACAATGTTGTAAGTTGTATGTGAGAAAATTGTGTGCGTGGGTGTGTGACAAAGTTGCGTGTGTGAAAGAGTTGTGTGTGTGTGAGTAAATTGTATGTGAGAAGGTTGTGTGAGAGACTTGTGTGTGACAGTGTTGTCTGTGAGTGAGCTGTATGTGAAAGATGTGTGTGTGAGAGAGAGAGAGAGAAAGAGTGAAAGAGCCAGCCCAGTGCCGTAAGTGCCACCCCGGCCACACAAAACGAAGGCAAATGTCACCAAGTGCCACGCCTGCCACACAAAACGAAGGCAGATGTCGCCAAGTGCCACGCCTGCCACGCAAAAGAGCCGCGGCGCCACACGGCGACCAGCGCCGACCAAGGCCGCCACCAGAGCCAGCCCAGCGCCGTGAGCACCACGCCTGCCACAGGCAGATGTCACCAAGTGCCACGCCTGCCACACAAAACAAAGGCAGATGTCGCCAAGTGCCGCGCCTGCCACGCAAAAGAGCCGCGGCGCCACACGGGGACCAGCGCCGACCAAGGCCGCCACCAGAGCCAGCCCAGTGCCGTAAGTGCCACGCCTGCCACACAAAACGAAGGCGAGAGTTGTGTGTGAGAGAGTTGTGTGTGAGAGAGTTGTGTGTGAGAATGTTGTGTGTGTGACAATGTTGTGTGTGACAATGTTGTGTGTGTGTGACAATGTGTTGTGTGTCACAATGTGTTGTGTGTGACACTGTGTTGCGTGTGACAATGTTGTGTGTGTGTGACAATGTGTTTTGTGTGTCACAATGTGTTTTGTGTGTGACAATGTGTTGTGTGTGTGTGACAATTTGTTGTGTGTGACAATGTGTTGTGTG
>BGPT01000754.1:80490-108887 GCA_003297045.1 Symbiodinium sp. clade C Y103
ACATCTTTACACATCTTTACACTTCCCACATTTCACTTTCCACTCCACCCTCTACACTGTACACTCTACACTCGACAGTCTACACTCCACACTCTGCACTTTGCGCTCTGCACTCTACACTTCACACTTTACAGTTTGCACTGTGCACTCCACAGTCGGCACTTTACACTCCACACTCTACACTTCAAATTGCACACTCTACCCTGACACTTTACACTTGACACTCTACACTCCACAGTCTACATTTTACACTCCACACTCTACACTTTACACTTGAGACTCACTACTCTACACTCTACACTTTACACTTTACACTGCCAGTCTACACGTTACACTCCACATTCTACACTTTACACTGTACACTCTACACTCCACACTCTTCACTTGACACTTGGCACTCCGCCCTTTACACTCCACACTCTGCACTTTACACTTTACACTCCACACTCCGCACTTTACACTTTACACTTTACACTCCACAAGGGCTCTTTACACTCCACACTCTACACTTTTCACTTTACCCTCCACACTCCACACTCTACAATTTACACTCTACACTCCACCCTTTGCAAATTATCACTTCACACTCTAGACTCTACACTTTACACTTCACACTCCACACTCCACGCTCTACATTCCACAGTCCACACTTTACACTCCAAACTCCACATCTAGACTTTACACTATGCACTCTACACTCCACACTCTACACTTTACACTCCACGCTTTACACTCCAAACTCCACGCTCTACACTTTACACTTCAGACTTTACACTTACTTCACACTTTACACTCCACATTCTACACTGTACACTTCACACTTTATACTCTACACTTTCCGCTTTGCACTCCACACTCTAGACTTTACACTTTGCACTCCACGCTTTACGCTCCACACTCTAGACTTTACACTTTACACTTTACACTCCACACTCTACACTCCACACTCTTCACTTCACACTTTGCACTCCGTGCTTTACACTCCACACTCACTCTACACTTTACACTTCAAACTTTAAACTCTGCACCTACTCTTTACACTCCACTGTCTACACTTTTTACTTTATAGTCCACACTCGACTTTAAACTCCACAATCTTCAGTTCACCACTCTACACACTACATTCCCCACTCAACACCCCACTCAACACCCCACTGTCTTCACACCCCACAGTCTGCAAAATTACACTTCACACTCTACACTTTACACTTCACACTCCACACTCCACACTCTACACTCCACACTTCACACTCCACACTCTAGACTTGACAGTGTGCACTCTACACTCCACACTCTACACTTTACACTTTACACTCCACGCTTTACACTCCAAATTCCACACTCTACACTTTACATTTCACACATTACAATTAACACTCTACACTTTACACTCCACACTCTACACTTTACACTTCACACTTGACACTCTACACTTTCCACCTTCCACTTTGCACTCCACACTCTAGACTCTAGACTCTACACTTTACACTCCACGCTTTGCGCTCCACACTCGACACTCTACACTTTACACTGTACACTCTACACTCCACACTCTTCACTTGACACTTTGAACTCCACCCTTTACACTGGACTCCACACTCTACACTTTACACTCCAAACTTTACACTCTACACTTTACACTTTACACTCCACACTCTACACTTTACACTCTACAGTCCACACTCTACACTTTAAACTTTACAGTCCACACTCTACACTTGAAACTCCACAATCTCCATTTCACCACTCTACACCCTACATTCCCCACTCAACACCCCACTCAATACCCCACTCTCACACTCCACACTCTGCACGCCACCGCCTTCCACACTCCACAGTCTACACTAGTATGGCAACAGGGGAAAAATGTACATGACTGAAATAACGTGTTTCACGCCAATGTTCTACGTGACTGCATTCGTGTTCGTTGGTTGGTCTTTTTTTTTCAAAGTTCAATTAGGGTTGGTTTTAGGGTTGGTTTCAACTGTATTTGGGGTTGGTTTGAGGTTTGGTTTAGGCTTTATTTACGGTTGGTTTTAGGGTTGGCTTAGGGTTTCTTTAGGGTTGGTTTTAAGGTTGGTTTTATTTATGTAAGGTTGGTTTTAGGGTTGGTTGATGTTGGTTGAGGGTCTGTTTGAGCCGGTTTTAGGGTTGGTTGAGGGTTTGTTTACAATTGGTTTTAAAGTTGGTTTAAAATGTACTTAGGGTTGGTTGTTGAAGGTCTACTTAAGGGTGGCTTGATGGTTGGTTTAGGATTTATTTCGGGTTGGTTTTAAGGTTGGTTTGGTGTTTATTTAGGGTTGGTTTGAGGGTTAGTTTGGGGTGGTTTAAGGTCTGTGTATGGCTGGGTTGAGCGTCTATTTAATGTTGGTTTAAGGTTTATTTAGGGTCTATATGAGGTTGTGTTTACGGTTTGTTCAAAGTTTGCCTAAGGTCCATTAAAGGTTGGGTTTAGGGTTGGTTTACGGTTTGTTTAGGGTTTATTTAGGCTTAGCTAAGGGTTGGTTTAAAGTTTAGTTAAAATTGTCTTGAAGGTTTGTTTAAAATTGGTTTGAAATGTATTTCAAACTGGTTTTATGCTTGGTTTCGGGTGCATTTAGGGTTCTCTTAGGCTTTAAGCTTTGTTTATTTTTTTAAAATCAGTTTTATGGTTGGCCAAGCTTTGTTGACGGTTGGATTTAGGGTCGGTTTAAAAGTGATTTAGGGTTGGTTTTAGGGTTGGGTGGTGGTCTATTTAATGGTTGTTTTAAGGTTGGTTCAAAATTTAGTTCAATCTCTTTAAGACGGTTGGGTTTAGGGTTGGTTAAGGGTTGATTTTAGGGCTGGTTTAAAATTTATTTAAGGTTGGTTTTAAGGCTGGTTTAAGGATTATTTATGGTTGGTTTTAGGGCTGGTCTAGGGTTTATTGAAGGTTGGTTTTGGAATTTGTTTTAACATTTGTCAGGCTTTGCGCAATGGTTCTTTTGAAGTTGGTGTACATGCAGTGATTAAAAATGCTTTTCCAGCAGGGTATACGCAATTGGGGGTGCTACATTTGACCTGACGCTGACACCGCGTTGTGCAGACACATTGCAATACTGACGACGCATTCCGAAAACACATTCCCTGACGACACATGGCGACTTGCCGACACACTGGCGGCTGACGACGCATTATGACGACGCATTCCCTGACGACACCTGATGACATGACGACGCATTCGGACGATGCATTCCCTGACGACACATTCTTCCTCGACGACACACGGCGACTGACCACACGACGCATTTCCTGACGACACCTGACGACTGACGACACATTCCGACGACGCACTCCTTGACGACACATCCTGCCTTGACGACACACGGCGACTGACGACACATTGTGACGACGCCTTCCCTGACAACACATCCTGCCCCGACGACACATGACGACTGACGACGCGTTCCGACGACGCATTCCTTGACGACACATCCTGTCCTGACGACGCCTGACAACTGACGACACCTGACAACTGACAACACTTTGTGACGACGCATTCCCTGACAACACATCCTGCCCTGACGACACATGACGACTGATTACGCATTCCAACGACACATTCCTTGACGACACAATGCATCCTGTCCTGACGACACCTGACGACTGCCGACACATTGTGACGACGCATTCCCTGATGACGCATGGAAGTGTCTTCGTCTTCGTCTTCGCTGGGGAATTCGTCTTCGGGGGGAATGTGTTCGTCTTCGGCTTCGCTGGGGAGTTCGTCTGCGGCACGTCAGACGTGCTTGAGGAAATCGTCTGCGGAATTCGTCTTCGTCTGCGAGTGGAATGTTGCACCCCCCCAGGCGAGCACAATGCTTTTCAGGGTTGCCTTTGGTATTATTGTGTATTTAGGGTTAGTTCAGGCTATTTATACAAAAAGTGATTCAAGGGTTGCTTCAATAGGTTTAAGGTGCTTACTTAGGACTAGTTGAGGCTGGCTTGCTTGTTTCCTCACTTGCTTGCTTGCTGGCTGGCTTGCTTGCTTGCTGGCTGGCTTGCTGGCTGGCTTGCTTGCTTGCTGGCTGGCTGGCTTGCTGGCTGGCTTGCTTGCTTTCTGGCTGGCTGTGCTAGCTGGCTGACTTACTCACTAGCTGTTGAAGGAAATTGGGGGAAAAAAAAACGAGGAAACTGAACAATTTCCCCGTAAAATAGGGTACCGTACCCGTCTCTTCGCATCTGCAGACTTCATTTGAGCAAGAGCCTGCATAGGGATTCCGGCAACTCGTTGCCCACAATCAGGCAGCTTTGGCCAGCTCCCCTTGCAAGGCATGAGTGGCTACATTTTGGGCTAAATGTAAGACGTGGTGCGCGGTGGAGCTGCTCAGAATAGGATCTCTGAATAGCCCCATGGACAAGCTGGCCTTGGCCTTAAAGTCTGGAGCCATGCGAACTCGAGGAAGTGCAAGATTGTCCTGTCAAGGGCGGAAACTGTTCTCAGTGTGGCTTCGTCAAAATGTCATAGCGTCACCGAATTTTGCTTTGGGCTTTGGACTCGCTCTGCCACACTTTCCCTAGCTTTCCCTCAGCAGACCTGAACATGAACAGGGCCACCCAGCTCATAGATCTCGCCAGTGCTACTGCCTCATCAAAGGACAAAAGGATAGCGTCGCAAGATATCGCCAATACAATAGAGCAATGCGATGCAAGCCGTTGCACAGAAAAGGCACTCGACCCAGGGCTCTTGCAGTGCACCACTGGTCGCGGAGGAATGAGGTGCGGTGCTGGCCCTGAAGAGGGTTCATTGTGTGCAACAGGACCTCAACAGCCTCAACAGCCTCAACCCAGTGCGACAAGTGAGACCACTTCACTGAACTTTGCTGGAAATCTGCTGCAATCTCAGGGCAGAAGGCATCTGTTGGCTGGGAATCAGCATTGAAGGAATTGCTGTCGACCCAAACCAGTTTTGGAAATCCCTCAAGCAATACACACACACATACACATACACATACACATACACATACACATACACATACGCATACGCATACACATACACACACACAGACATACATACATACATGCATACAAACATACATACATACCATACCATACCATACCATTGCATTACATTACATTACATTACATTACATTGCATTGCATTGCATTGCATTGCATTAAATTAAATTACATAACATAACATAACATAACATAACATAACATAACATAACATACATACATACATTACATACATACATTACATACATACATTACATACATACATACATTACATACATACATTACATTACCAGTACATGACATGACATTACATTACATTGCATTACATTGCATAACATAACATAACATAACATAACATAACATAACATAACATAACATACATACGTACAACTCACATACACACACACACATGCGAAAGAACTGCCCCTGCAGTCTGTCCCTTGCCTTTCTGTGGATTTTGGCGCCAGCAAGATGTGCCTGTTAACAATTTGAAGCAGTGGCAGATTGCAATGGCCATCCGCGACAGTGAAGAATCTCCAGCGTTCTCCCAGAGCCTTGTATGGTTCCTACTCTGGAGATGCTAGCTGTCCACGTTGCTGCAAAAATCTCGCTTGGCAGCACTATTGTCTTGGCCTGCAGTGCCATCCCCAAACCAACTTGAAAGCACTCGAACCTAGAGGATCGTAAAGTAGGACAAGGCAGCACATGATCTCATCACATGAATACGTTTTGGAAAGTGCAGTATCAGTAGCAAAGATCCTGAGGTCGCATCTGGGTCTTCAAGTTCATCAGCTGAAAAGCGAGGAGCTGGCGCCTTCGCTTTCTAGTGTTGCGCCAGGCTTAAGCTCAAATTTAAAGAGATAGATAGACACTGTGCCACCACAACTTTTTACTCAGTTTCACACTGCTAAATCCGGGTGCGCTCGTCGGAAGTTTCGTCGCTGAGTCTGACATACCGCAGCTTGCATCACTGCAATGCACATAAGACTCCAAACGGCTTTGCAGGGTTTCTTACACAAACTGTTGGCGTCTCTCCGTAGCAAAAAGTATCTACAAACAATTGGTAGTTTCAGCGCTGGCAACAAGCCTTTCTGAAAAGAAAGGGGTGGTGATTATCAGTTCTTCCAGGAAACCCTGCCTGGCTTTCCTTTGCTAGCGAGCTCTTCTGAATGTCAAACCATTGATGTGGTGGGTATTTCAAGCCTTGATGAATCCAGGGAACCGAAGGAAATTCTTCCTGCATCTTGACCTTCACAGCGGGGCTCCGAGGACCGTGCTGTTTTTTGCTTGCGTTGTCATCGTCCCTCTGCACCTGTTGTAAATCAGAGGTTTCTGCCATGACTCCTTGACGGCTCCAACCAAACAAAATATTCGCCGCGTAGTGTGGGCGTGTCTTTGCACCTTGATCGTCGCCGTTGGGCGAGCCCAGAGCACAAAAAAAAGGGATCGTGACTCCGGAACTATTGGGCCGAAAGCAAGTGAAGATTACAGTGACTTGCCGCTTCATGCAATCACAAGAGGGCGACATCATCAGAATTCCTTGCAGCACGAAAGCAATCACCCAGTGTCAAGTTCCAGCAGACCACAAGATGCGCAAGATGGCTCCTTGTTTCTGCGCTTATGACTGCAAACCTCAGTTTCCTAATGCACTTCTGCTGGCCAAGGCAGCGCACTCTCTTGTCCACGGTTTACAAGGACATGTTGTTGGGTATGTTGTCGACGCACATGCATTTGATGAAAGAGGCAATGGCCTCTAAACACCCCTTCAAGTTATATGTATGACACGAATGCTCGTCGCTGGAAGCTGCTATCGTGTTCAGTGGTTTCTTGTCTGCCTGCTCAGCCGAAGCAATGCGTTTGAAGCCTTGTGGTAGCTGCAAAGCTAAAGTGCGTGGATGCAGCCAGAAGATTTGCACGATCAAAGATGATCGCAGCTGACAATCCATCAGAATTGCCACCGCAGGTGCGTGTGACTCGTTGTCACTATCCCACACCAACTCAAATCTGCAAACACATATATGTACCGCATCTATGGGCATCTAACATATGTTTTCATGTGTATTTATGTGTGTATATATATATATAAATCCCTCTCTCTCTCTCACTCGGTGTGTGCAAGTGTCGCTGTATAGATGGCTCTCCTGAGATGTATGACATTGTCATGGGATGAAGCTGAGTCAAGCTTGTGGCAATCCTGTCCAGCACGTATGTGCTCAAATTGGCCTACTTGCACTCTACCTGCTCCGAATTGGGCACCCTGCTTTCTTTGGGACCCCACCTGCGCAAACTTGCTCCAATCTGTTCCCGTTTCGGGACATGAATTCAACGGCCACCACTGCGAGGATCTCACAAATCTGATCTTTGCAGTTTTACGTTTGGCCGCCATGGGAAATGTCGCAAACTACAGAAGTCCTTGGTGCGAACCGTGTCATTCGCATCCTTTCAGTTCAGGCTTGCATATTTTGGCAAAAGGTACTGCAGAACTTTACCTATAGCTTCGAAGGTTTTGGATGGTTGCGGGTGTTCCCAGTTTGTTTCCAAGAGTGGAGAGAATTTCTCAATGAGCGCACGCCTGTTCTGTGTGCTGATTCTCAGGCCCCTGCTTCTGCTTTCACAGGCATGCATGGACCATCACGGACCACTTCCAACTTATTTTGCAGACCGTCATTGCTAAGAGGGAATACTCGGGATGAGTCACTGTCAGCTTGCTGATATCGCAAACAACCGTATTGGCTGCCTCGAATGGTGGCTCTGACGCTTGATTCCTCAAAGTCTGAAGAGCTGTGCTAAACCTTCATAATTCAGGAACTCTCAGATGAATTAGCATGCGGTTTGAATATGTTTGGATTACGCTTCTCCAAGGGCAGAGTCAGCCACAGCTTCGTTTCTACCTGTGCAGGAAAAGGAAAAGCCCAACAAAACACGGCGGCTCCTGCGCTGATTCCAGCGCTGGTTCCAGCGCTGGTTCCAGCGCTGGTTCCAGCCAGGCGGAGTCCAACTACGCTGATTCCAGCAGCTTCTTGGCATCTGAGACAGTTGTATTCCTGGCTGTTGCGGCACAGGACGCGAACTCACCTGAGACGTGAGCAAGTCTTGAATGCAGACGACTACCGTTGATACCTGCTAATCGTCATTGCGCGAACTCCCTTTCACCTGCACAAGCTTGGATTTCTATCTCTCTCTCTCTCTCTCTCTCTCTCTCCCTCCATCGCCTTCAGGTCTCACTGCCCTAGCTGTGCCGGAGGCGAGGTGGAAGCATGCACATGTGGCGCTGCTTGGATTTACATGCTGAGTTTTCAGCAGGGACCGACGAAATTTGAAATGAGTGGCACAGCGCAAGTATGATGCACCCGTATGTGTATCAAGTATCTTCGGGTATCAAGCTCAAGGCATCTTGCCGCCTTGCAAGAAGAATCACAATTAGTCCACAAGTGCTGAGTCAGAATACAATGTATGCCAAGTTGCTAGTGCTAAGCGCCTTCTTAACGATGTCGTTAGCCTTCTCAGTCTTCAACTTCTTGATAATGCCAAGCCTGGTGACATCTAGAAACCATGTCGATGACCATTATGACCATGATGGAATAAGTTGAATCTGCTTCAACTCGTTTCTTGTTTTTGATCAGACTTACGACGAAGGAAGAACCGAACATGTCGACAAAAAGAGCACATCACAGTGTCATTATTTCAAGAACGACAGATCTCAAGTTGCATAGTCAGATAGGAGCAGGCATACGCTGGTAAAGTATGGTAAAGTCAGATACTGAAATTTGGCTAAGACACAGTAAACTCCAACCAAGCTCCCGGTTCTCATTGTGGGAGACAAAACTCTGAATGGGCTTTAGTACAACCTTGGCTCGGCCGTGATGTTCTCACAGCTTCCTGGCAACTGTGGGTCAAACTTTCTGCAAATCATACTTGTAGAGTTTGGATCTTGCTTAGTATTCAAATCCAAATATCTGGTCAACACTACAGAAAGCCTGGGAAAGCCCCTCTGTAACGCTAGCTAAGGCACCTGGTTGAAATTCTCCAACATTAGCAGGCGTGCAATCAAACAGTGGACCATGACATCACAATGTGGAGCATCCATCCTCAGACTGCAAGAAGGCAGGCAAAATAGAATGGGTGTCATTGCCTCTGTTTTATTGGCTACCTTCTGTGTGTGTGTGCGTGTGTGTGGATGCGCTACACGGATCCATTGTTTCGAGTGGATGATCATACTCAGAAAAGGAAAAGTGCAGCCGCGGATCTTCAATTCTGGCAAGCCCGAAAGCGATGCTGAGAAGCATTCCTTCAAAGTGTCCCATGGGACCAGGCGCCTTTTCATGAGTTCGGCAAGGGTTAGCGCGACAATGTCAGCCTTCTTGTCATCCTCAGTCCACTGCCAACCATTTCACTACGACAAAGACATACTATGGCCACTGGCAAGGACTGCTGAAGAAAACCTTAGACCTGGAGATTACTCTAAAGCAAAGCATCGTCAAAACCCGTCTCCAAGAGCCACTCGACTCCTTGGGACTTGATGCGTTCAATCTCACAAGAGTCCAACACAATCAAGAAAGACTGAGAAACCTTGCTAAAGCTATGCACATCACACACTAGTCAGACCAGCCTTGCTTTGTTTCCTTGTCGCTTGGCTGAGCTTTTGCCCAGTCCGTCTGGAGAGACTCCCCGTCTTTCTCTTCTCCAAAGTACTGGCAAATCTTCCTGAGTCGCAGTCCAAGCATGTGTGTGTGTGTGTGTTTGATTTGCACCAAGAAGAAAGCAATCCCCTTACTTAGCCTTACTTCTGTCGCCAAGATTCTTCACATAAGCTTGATCAAACTTAACCTTCTGTGGGCCTGTATCCGTCTTTGTGCGCTTCTTCTGATTTGCGATGTCCTGAGCGGTGCAAGCTGTGGTACCCCTCTCGACTGCCCAAAACTGCGGGGAAGCTATTCCTCTGCCAAGTAATCCGAGTTGCATCAATGTATGCAGGTCTCACTCCAACCGTCTGCACGGAGAACATGCCTAGGGAGTGGATCTGGGTGCTCATAGTTGTTAGGTGTTGTGATCCGCAATCATTTTTTGGACGGATGACCCACTTGCAACATGTGAGATGCCTATGACGCGGGGCGGGAAATCAAGGTAGCAACAAATTTTAGAAGACTTGACTCCCACAGCTGCAATATACCCTCTCATTATCCCCTTCGGCATTCCACCTCGATGTCCACAACCCAGATTTTCTCAGGATGTCACCAGATATCCTTTTAGAATCAAAGAACAAGCCTTTTTTGGGTCACGCATTGTCTTGTGAAATCAAGGAATAAACATGTTCATTCCATTTCATTCCCACTGATATAATTCCTTGTAAAATGGAGGAACCCACAAAGACAAGGCCAGCAATGGTTTTGCTTGTAAATCTTGGGACCCAACATAGACAAAATTTCGAAACCAACCACAAAATATGAGAGGATTGAGGATTGTCATTGTTTGGTAGGCTGATGTAGGCTTGTAAAGGGTTCAGATTCGACAAGGATTGCTTGTATGTGTGTAAGACATGTTGGGCTGATACCAGTACATGGATTTAGATCCTATAAGCAATGGTACCAATGGTTGTTTATCCCTGATTGGAGCACATTGCTTTTGCTTCGGCCCATGGTTTTTTTCTCCTTGGTCTATCGTCTCCTCCTAGTTTTTGTGACCACTATTTGGTCACCTAAAAGCGGCAGTCGTATGATTTCCCTGGGTTGTTTTCGAACGGAGTCTTGCAAAAACAAAATAAGTAGCGTTTCCTCATGGAATTTGGTTCCACATAGTTTCACGATCCAAATGACACACGGTCCAGATAATTTGCATGTGCAGGATCTAGATTCTACAAGGAAACCGGATTGCAATACGCAAACCTTATAAAACCTGGGTTCCAACCCCAAGAAAGCGCCACCTTAGGGCGGCCCCGCCGTGTGCAGATACAACCAGGCATGTTGCATGCATACCCAAACGATCCCAAGCTACGGGTGCCTTTACAGGAAAATCTGCCAAACAAGTTGCACACTGGGGCGGCACAATTGTGCTACTGTGCCAAACACACTGTGGATTTTTTTGTGTAAGGTTTGGGTCTTGGGATTCTTTTAGATCAATTGTCCGAGCCATAATGACATCCTATGACATCCTTTGACAATCCAGGCTGCCGACATGAAGGTGAAATTGCCAAGGGGATGACAAGATACATAGCTGAGGGTACCTTGTATTCACGACTAGAAATGAAATTTCTCGACACAACTGGAACTCTCTCTCTCTCTCTCTCTCTCGGCCCTCATAGATAGCTAGGTAGGCAGATTGACCCATCAGTGGGTTCGCTCTGCCATCCATGCGTCACAACAATACACGTCTCCTATAAGTTTCCTATCTTTGAAACTTCTGCCACCGCCTTGTGCGGCACTACTGGTATTACATTGAGATGAGATTGAGATTTCAGGTTAGGCTTATGTGGTGGTTTGGGTTGGTGGTTTGGGGGGTCTGGGAAATTGAAGTTTTTTGAGATTTTTATCATATGTTGTTTTGCTTTCCTCCCTCCCAGCCAACCCTGTCTCAAAAAGGTCAGTGGGTGTTAGACGTTTATCGTCCTTGTACAGAAACACCTGCTGGCCGGCCACTACACTACTGGAGGACCGATAGGAAATTCAGTCAGTCAGATGCTGATTATCGCCACACACATGTTGCCACCCCTCTGTCCAAAAGGCGGTCAGTGGGTGGTGGGTGTGTTGGAAGCACAGCGTCCTTGTACAGAAACACCCGCTGGCCGCCCAAAATCCAGTCAAGTGAGAATGATTTAGATTTGATTAGATTGGCCTACATAGATTGGAACAAGTTCGATTAGAATTAGAATACATAGGTAGATAGATCGCTAGGTCAACACAGACAGACAGGCAGACAGACAGACCCAGAGGCAGGCAGGCAGGCAGATAGGCAGGCAGGCAGATAGGCAGATAGGCCGATAGGCAGATAGGCAGAGAGGCAGAGAATTAATTAGGCAGATAGGCCGATAAGCCCGATAGGCAAATAGGCCGATAGGCGGATAGGCAAATAGGCAAATAGGCAAATAGGCAGATAGGCCGATAGGCAGATAGGCCAATAAGCAGATAGGCAGATAAAGGCAAATAGGCAAATAGGCAGATAGGCACATAGGCAGATAGGCAGATGGCAGATAGGCAGACAGGCAGATAGGCATAATATAGGCAGAATATAGGCAAATGGGCAAATAGGCAAATAGGCAGATAGGCAAATAATTTGGCAATATTTGGCAGATAGGCCGATAGGCAGATAGGCAGAGATAGGCCGAAAGGCAGATAGGCCGATAAGCAGATATAGGCAGATAGGCATAATATAGGCATAATATGGCATAATATAGGCAAATGGGCAAATAGGCAGATAGGCAAATAATTTGGCAGATAGGCCGATAGGCCGATAGGCAGAGATAGGCCGAAAGGCAGATAGGCCGATAAGCAGATATATGCGATAGGCAGACAGGCCGATAGGCCGATAGGCAGATAGGCAGATACGCAGATAGGCAGATAAGCAGATAGTAAGGCAGATAGGCCGATAGGCAGAGAGGCAGATAGGCAAATAAGCCCGATAGGCAAATAGGCCGATAGGCAGATAGGCAGAGATAGGCCGAAAGGCAGATAGGCCGATAAGCAGATAGGCAGATAGGCATAATATAGGCATAATATTGCATAATATAGGCAAATGGGCAAATAGGCAAATAGGCAGATAGGCAAATAATTTGGCAGATAGGCCGATAGGCCGATAGGCAGAGATAGGCCGAAAGGCAGATAGGCCGATAAGCAGATATATGCCAAAAAGGCAAATAGGCAGATAGGCAGACAGGCCGATAGGCAGATAGGCAGATACGCAGATAGGCAGATACGCAGATAGGCAGATAGGCCGATAGGCAGATAGGCAGAGAGGCAGATAGGCAGATAAGCCCGATAGGCAAATAGGCCGATAGGCAGATAGGCAGATAGGCAGATAGGCCGATAGGCAGATAGGCAGATAGGCAGATAGGCAGATAAATCAGAACTCATGCCTTTGCATTCCTTGTCCACAACCATCTATTGTTTTCTGTGAACTCAAAGTGTCCAGCCCCCCTACCACAGGATGAGATTTTAACATGCTTGTCTCATGGCACTTTTCTTCGCCATGAAATCGCTATAAAATTCTATTTATATCGAGCGCCTGCCCCCCTGATTTTATAGCTAAAATTCGCACGGGGATGATAAATAGATGGATGGATATTGATGGGTAGATGGGGAGGATTTCAGAATGGTTTTAGAGACACCTCTTGGGTTTTTTGAAGGTTGTGCCCTTTCAAGTTTTGTCAAGGTTATTCAATCCGTTCGTGCATTTCCTTGGGGTTGGATCCCAAATTTTCTAGGTTTGTGCGTTTCCGTTGGGTTGGAACACGGATTCTACAAGGTTTGCGCATCCGTTTGTTGGGCCCAAATTTTGAAGATTTGCGGCTTTCCTTGAGGTTGGTATTTTTTTACAAGTTCACGCATTTCCTGAGGTTTGTAACTTGTAACCCAAGTTTAATGAGGTTTGTACATCTCCTTGGGGTTGTTTTTTGTAACGGTTGTGTCATTTCTTAGGGGGTGGAACCTCAATTTTACAAGGAACTTGCATGTCTTGCATCAAATTTTATCCCACTTGGGGGGCTTGAATTTGATTTTATGAGCAATACCTGGGGGACCTTGGGAGGGCCAATTCATGAATGGTGGTTGGGACCAAACACCTCACAGAATCCAATCCACGCCCTGCCTTAACCCCCCAAGCAACCTCAAAAAAATCTACAGTACGAACCTATAAAACTGAGGCACCAAGGTGCCTATATGCCCTCTGTTAGCCAGGGTACGTGGTTTTGAAATTCAAGGCATCACTTTGAGGAAGCTAGATGAAGCTAGCATGTTTGTCCAAAAATTATCCAAATCATCCCGAATCAAAAACTTGGAGTTTCAACCTCCGGCACAATCCAGCCCAGGGGGACCAAAACTACAATCAATACGAACTACCAAACTCAAAAACCATAAAAAAAAGTCAAGTTTATGATCCAGAGAATGAGGTTGGTCCTCCAAAACAAAAACATGCCGTGGGGGGTCCCCGGCTTAAAAAACCAATCCTGTTTCGGGATCAGGATGAATTGCCACGGGGATCTCTCTTTGATGAAAAGCATCATCTGTAATGGAATTTATCAATCCACCATCAGCTCACAACTTTTCAACTCTCAATGTCGCAGACTGCTCTTTAACATACTTCGAGAATGGCGAGCAATATGTCAAAAATAGGAAACGTCCGTAACACTGACAGTGTTGCTTGAATGCATCGCTTTAAGATGATGTTGAAAGGCCATGAAAAGCCGGCACGATATGCCGAGATGCTATCCGGCGCATTTCCACGACCATGTTGTCGAGCCTCTCGATCAAACTCATCTCGAACAGCGGCCTTCGTCTTCGCCTGCTCCTTGAAGAGCTTCTTCCTTGGCCCACCAGGGCAAACTGAGCAGGTCTGAGTCGGTCTGAGCAGCAAATATAATCAATCACAAGCATAGCAGGCAAGCAGAGGAAAGATGAGGAAAGCAATGTGAGACTTTCAACTTCAAAAACTCCAAACAGCCTCAGGTCACATCGAGTTGACGATGTTGATTATGATTAGCCAGCCCACATCTTCCGACTTTCCCATTCTATTCCACATGTGTACCTTCAGCGTCCTTCAGAAAAAGACCCAAAGTGTGAAGTGTTGAGGTTGAGCTCTCAGGGCTCTGCTTGCGAGTGTGGATAGAGACTTGGCGCGCCATTCGCCGAGGCACTGCCACTTATTCTTGCGAAGGTCCAGCAAGTATTCGATCCTGAATCTCTCCATCATCAAAGGTTGCTACTAAAGCAATGAATATATACAGAGTCAGAGAAAGAAAGGCAAATCCAAATTCAGTGTGGCCAAGAAGCGAGAATTGGATTCCTTAGACGCGACCCCATCCAGTCTCTCTAGCGACAGGGGCTGGCGCACGAAGTCTAAAGGTTGGCAACTGGTGACAAACTTGCACGAGCACTGCGAGCAAGCTGTGCTGAAATACCAACACGTTTCATTCATATGCCACATACTTTCTCATCCGTGATTTGATTTGCTATGTGTCGCTGAGCGTCTCTTGCCGAAAGCAGCCTTGCCCCCAACTCGAATGGATGAAATATCTTTGAGTCTTGAAGCAAAAGAGTTCATCAAAGACTCTCCCTGCGTAGTTTCCTTGGCAGGTGTTCAGGCTGCGCAAACAGTGTAGTAACATGTCAGTGGAACAACGCATGAATACACAAAACCTCTTCCAGAAGTTAAGTAAATTTGAATTGTATTTCACAACGGGACCAAGAGTCATCCAGCGTAAAACCAATTGCTTGCAGTAACTCACAAACGCATTCAATCATGTGCTCCTCTGGAAGCGCATTTCCTTCCTTGATGCCGACCAGGTCATGAACCACCTGCACTCGCAAAGTCAGTGTGCATAGTGATGCATAGTGTGCTTTGCAGCATCACTTTGCTATTTTAAAGTCGGTAGCTGCTACCGGTAGCTGCTGTGGCCACAGAAGAACAGTAAAAGATGCAACATGGCAAGCTTCTGACCACAGCAAAGGACCGAATCTTACATGGCCTGTCCGATGACCTTGACAGCAAGCAACTGTCGCAAAAAGAGATTGCCAATGAACTTCATGTTCGCAAGCATCCTTAGCGGCATGAATGAATACACAAGTTGAAGATATCTAAAGTCAACTCATGAAGCACAGTGGCCAGGGGTCCCTCCACGTCTCAGAGAGTCTCCAAGCGTGTCGAATTCATATGGAATGGAACAAAACATTCTGCAGACTCCAGGGGAATTAGAGCTTTTCGGAGAATATATTGGTGATGTGACACGATCTACGTTCGCTCCCATGTTGCCCACCCAAAAGTGCATACAAGGTGCTTGCCCTTTCTCTTCTTCATCTCGATCTGCAAGTCTTCTGGGTTGGGGAACTTTGATCTGTCATCATCTGTGGGCTCAAAAGTTGTTGGCAAACTTTCGAACTCATTCTGGACTGTGTTGAGCAAAACTCGGGTGAAACTGTGCGGCTTTTCCCCCTCATTTTCTGCAGGGAATTCCGGGTAGCGTGTGCGCAAAGCGAAAACCATGTCTGCATACGTTTCGCAGTAGTGCGGCTCGACCAACGCTTTCCCGAAAATGATCTTGATGACATACTCCAGTTCTTCAGCCTTCTGCAACTCAATGCTGGCCAAGGTCTCAACAATTGTCTTCAAGTTGTCTGGGCAAATTTTGTTCAACAAAGCACGAACTCTCCTGCCCAACTCCTCCAGACGACTGGTGGGCTCCGTGATTCTGTAAGCATTCTCTGACTGTTTGAGGACGTTGGGTGGATCCCTCCGAGTTGGCCTTCTGATTTCAGTGTTGGGTGTTGATCGGGGATTTTGGCGCCTCTCTGGCACTCTTTCAGCAGGACGCTCCCCAGTGCCCAGGCCCGACACTGAAGCATGCACTTCGCTGCGCTGCAGCCTCCAAATCCGCAACATCAGCTCCCTGTCAAAGACTTTGTCGGCTGGCATCAGCTTCACTTGGTTCACTTGCCTAGCCGATGGGATCTCTTCAGGGATATTGGAGACCAAAGGAAGCTCTGCAACCGGCTTCTCTAGGTTCTCTTCCTTGTTCTCCTTGTTTTCCTTGTTCTCCTTGTTCTGACCCTCTGTTTCTGTCGTCTTCGTTCTTGTGAGAGCTGCATTCTTCAGCTTGAAGTTCTTCTTGGTTGTGTTCGGAGTTCCCTGGGTTGCTGGAGTTGGTGTAGGCACTGGAGCTGGGGTAGGGGCTGGAGTGGGTGCTTGGGTGGGCTTGGGCAAAGGGGCTGGAGCCGGAGCTTCGGCTTGGGCCGGGGCTGCATCAGCTGCGGGCTGAGGCACATCCAAAGGAAGAAGTTCCTTCCGGGGGAGTGGCTTGGTGCGCCCTTGAGTTGGTGCGTTGTTCGCACGCATGGGTTCCAAGTTTAAAGCCTTGATGGAAGATGCAGATCCTGAAGGTAATGAACGCTGTGACGTTGCACCCAGCGACGCTGCATGCGGTGGCCATCTGGAAATCTGTGCTGTCTGTGTCTGACTCTCAGCTGGCCGCTCAGATTCAGCTGCCGCTGTCGCAGGTGCGCTAGTTCCGGTAGTTGCACTAGTGGTGGTGCTAGCTTGCTGTGAAGCAGACCCAGCACTATCTGCAGTCGCGGAAGGCTCTTTCTTGTCGAGCTTCTTATTTTGAAGCCTGCCGTGAACAGGACATGAAGCACTTGGGGCCATCCTGGGACCTGCTATATAGACTGATGGTGCCTCACGATACTAGATCACATTGCGTTTGGTTCTGGCTATTTCTATCTGAAGGGTTTTTTCAAGAGTCCTTCTGAAAGAATCATCACACAAATCGCGCAGGGCCTTTACACTAGGGACTAGGGTGTATGATTCCAGAATGGTTCCGCCATCTCTTGTCTGGCCAGTCCAAGACTGAGCTCTGCACCCTTTTCTTTTTGCCGCCGGCTTTGCCGCAGTCTGTGGCGCAGCGCTTTGCGACTGTTCAGAGCTCTCTTTGTTGTCTGCCTCTGCAGAAGGCTTCCATTTCAGCACAGAAACCATCAAGTCTTAAGTCTGGGACTGATGGCTGCTTACATCGACAGACTATGACTATGGCAGTGTCCAGACCAACCCAAACTCCAATATATATAATGGCTGCTCTACGCAAGTGATCAATGAATGCAAACGGTGAATTGCAGACAAGATGCCCGATTTTCGCTTTGCTTTTGCGGTGGGGTAATCTGAAACTGCTGCTGTTGCGACTGTTGCTGTGACTGCTGTGACTGCTGTGGCTGTGACTGCTGTGACTGCTGCTGCTGCTGCAGCTGCTGTTGCTGCTGCTGCGTCTGCTGCTGCGGCTGCTGCTGTTGCTGCTGCTGGGGCTGTTGCTGCACCGGCTGCTGTGATTGCTGTTGTTGCGGTGGCTGCTGTTGCTGAAACTGTTGCTGCATCATGACACCAGAGTTTTGGCCACTTTGGCCTGAATTGTTGGAATCCTGCCCGCATGGATTCCAGGCATTGCCATGGCCTCCCTCCATCATCTGGTTCGACTGCTGCCCAGCCATATTCATGACAAGCATGACCTGCTGACCACCCATGTTCATGGTTCCATTTGCCATCATGGTTGGAGCCTGCCCCATCTGCATGTCTTGAGCTGGCACGAAGCCATACTGCTGATTTCCCATGTTGAAGCCTTGCATCTGCGAAGCATCACCAAACACGGCTGGCACGGTCTGTCCTTGCATTGATCCGTCTCCATTCTGGGGATACTGCCCCATCTGCCCTGGCATGGCCCCTGGCATAGCCAGGTAGTAGTACATCACATTTCCTCCTTGTTGGTTGTTCGACATGTTCGACATGGCTCAGCCTACACGCCGGAGCGAGACGGCCTCGCCTGAGATGTCGATAAAGAAATCGCTGCGTCGATGTGATGTGTTCCAGCGAACTCGCAAGGCCAATGCGGAAACAGGGGGAAACAAAATATACAGTAACACAATGCAATGAAGTGGAAGCCGTTGCATTGAGGAAGTTGAGCTAGATATATATAATGGATCCCAAAGCAACTACTTGTGAGTTTGTTTGTGTCTGTGCAAGGTGCTGAGCACCAGTGTTCAGAAGGTCAAACATGCTGTCGGACCTTTCCATTCACACTATGGCGGCATTGCTGCACCTGCTTTTCTTCAGGAGCTTCCTGCTAGAATGCAGTAGCATATGAAACAAACATAATATTTGCAATCCCAGCCTCTCATATTGACCCCCAATTGGGCCCCAAACTGATTAAAGATCCAATAGGAAAGCACGGTTCTGGAAGGGGTCCATAGTTTCCATCACATTCAAGGGGAGGAGTGGCACTTGATGAAGTCCTCCCAAGATTTCCAAGTTTTGTGGGTTGTGCATTGCCTCACTTAGGAGGTTTCCTGCATCAAAAGGACTTAAAGGCTGGATTTCAGCCAGCTAGCTTCAGTGTCGCAGTGCCATGCGAGCTTTGCTAATGTGGCCGGTCTCAGTCTGCACAGCAGCCCGGCCGCCAGCCCTGACGGCACGAAGATTCTTCAAAACTGTTCCACGTGTTTGAAAAAAATTGAACTTGCTTTCTTCATGTGATCCCTGCTTGGTTTTGACATGTCTATATATATATATATAATCTGACATTATATGGGTACGAGTCAAACCCTGGTACCTAGTGAACCCCAAAATAGCTGCTAAATGGATGTTCATCCCATTAACATGATAAGAATAGGTTTTGACCCATCCCCAGATCATTCTATCTGACATCTGATCTGACATATATTCCGACGTGCATTCTGACACACATTCTGACATATATTCTGACCTTCTATCTGCCATCATTCTATCTGGCATTCTTTCTGACGCTCTATCTGTTATCTAGCATCCAATCTGGCGTTCTTTCTGGCATAAGGTTCGGGTCCGGTGCGCCCTACAGAGCTGGCAAGCTTGGGATAGGGTTCGGGTCCGGTGCGCCACAGAGCTGCCGAGCTCGCCAGAGTCAGAGGGTTCAGGTCCGGCGCACCCCAGAGAGCTGGCAAGCTCGACATAGAGTGGTCGTATCCATAAGGATGGCAAAGAAGCAGGCGATGACATGCTGCGGTGTGTGTGGTTGGTAGCTGGCTGGGTTCGTTCGTTCGTTCGTTCGTTCGTTCCTTCCTTCCTTCCTTCCTTGGTTGGTTGGTTGGTTGGTTGGTTGGTTGATTGGTTGGTTGGTTGGTTGGTTTGTTTGTTTGTTTGTTTGATTGATTTTGTTTGTTTGTTTGATTTTGTTTGTTTACTTGATTTTGTTTGTTTGTTTGATTTTGTTTGTTTGTTTGATTTTGATTGATTTTGTTTGTTTGTTTGATTTTGTTTGTTTGTTTGATTTTGTTTGTTTGATTGATTTTGTTTTTTTGTTTGTTTGTTTGTTTGTTTGTTTGTTTGTTCGTTTGTTCGTTTGTTTGTTTGTTTGTTGGTTTGTTGGTTTGTTGGTTTGTTGGTTTGTTGGTTTGTTGGTTTGTTGGTTTGTTGGTTTGTTGGTTTGTTGGTTTGTTTTGGTTTGTTGGTTTGTTGGTTTGTTGGTTTGTTGGTTTGTTGGTTTGTTTCTTTGCTTCTTTGTTTGGTTGGTTCGTTGGTTCATTGGTTCGTTGGTTCGTTGGTTCGTTGGTTCGTTGGTTCGTTGGTTCGTTGGTTCGTTCCTGCGGGATGTCTAGTTGAAATCTGGAGACCCTCACCTGGCAGGTGGGGAAAAATGAACTGACAAAATGGACAGGTCTATTAAAAAGCATTCGCAACAGTCCGATGCCGGCTCGACACGACATGCAAGAGCCTACGAGAGACGTTTAATGAGCTGCTCAGCTTGCGGGTACGTGTCCAGCCTGGGATCACACAAGATGTGGGAAGCGCCTGGTTCCAACATGTTATTGCGCTTTCTCCGCGAATTCCCTCTCAGCCCAGGAGGGCCCCAGGGCCCCCCACAACGAATGTCTGACAGCCATCTCGAAATGCTTGAACTCAAAAGCTGGGCCGCAAGTGCACCCTGTCAGAGCAGGTCACTGCAATTGCCACGGCTAGCTTGCAAGATCCTCTTGATCTCGCGGCCTCACAGGCCTAAAGGTTCAACATCGTTCAAATCACATGCCACGGGTGAAACCGTGGCCTACAAGGGCAAAGGCACCCTCCGGAAACGCTCCAAACCTGTCAGAGTCCAGAGAGTCCAACTCAGGTTGATCCCCTCGTCTGTTTCTGTTCCTTGAAAGGACTCGTGGGTGACACAATACTGTACACATTCTGTACACCACAACAATCTGAGAACATCTGAGATTTTGGCCAGGCACCGCATCTGATCCAATGTACTAACTTTGTACTAACTTTGTACTAACCAGGTGAGCCCATCTGGGCGGAGCAGATCTGAGCAGCTGGCCAAGTTCCTGCGTGGACAGTATACTGCGGACCTGACGATGAAATGATGATGGAAATGTTGAAGTGATGAAATGTGATCTGACGATATCTGACGTGATGCTGCCTTTTGGTCCAGGTCAATCCAAATCTCACCGCCACAAGGCGCTGGGCCCCGCACAAAGACCTAATTCAACAGAACCCAGGCCTTAAATCTAACAAATGATACAAGTGGGGTTTGCACTTTGCACCAACGTCGTCCCTTTGAGTCGCTGTCAGGAATCCTCTTGGAATCCTCTTGTTCATTCTGTTCAGTTTGCTTCTATGTTGCTAGATGTCTTAAGTGCCTTTGGAATTCGATGAATATGTACGATACTTGACGCAAGCACTCTGTTTGTCAATCCATGGCATTATTTGTATATATTACTATATCTGGTGCTTATTTCCGCGGTGTTTCCTCATTATTTCGCATCTGTTCAGCTCTGGTTGATTCTATGCTGAACTCTGAGTAAAGTGCGAGTTGTCCTGACATGGCCAGCAACCTGTTCAAGGTGCAAAAAGCTGCATCAAGCTGTGCGTGGCAGAACTTGATATAAGAAATATAAAATAATCTATGTTAATTTATATATATATATATATAATCAATTATAATTTTAATCATATGGTAACACTTGGCTACGGCGTGTGTTCTGGGAAACTGACTGAGCTGTCCAACTCCACGATCGTGACAGGGGAACCTTAGAGTAATCTGGATGGCACGAATACGCCAAGCAACAAAATGATTCCACGCCGACCCATCGCAATGCCACAAACCCCATACTCTCCGTGTATTTACAAAAAGTTTGGGAGGCCCAGGTCAAGTTATTTTGCAGCCAACCTCAACCTCCCCAAGCACGGCACCGTGGTAGAAGTGCCATGCCTCGTCTACCTTTAACCTGCATCAGCTGAAGAGGGCTTCCCAACATGACATAACGTATATAACCTGATGTACAATGATGATAAAATGTGATAACCGATGGAAAGATATGCAAAGGTGGTATGCCCACTTCTTACCAATGTATCTTATTGTATCTCCACATGGCTAGAACAGGCAGCAGATCACAGAAAGTCTTCCCTTTGTGAAGCGCCTTGCTGCATGTGCAGCATCAATTCAAAGGACGTTGAGATCTTAACTGAGACACCGTGACATTGAACACCCAGGACCCAAACGCCATTCATGGCAAGAGGCATGCGGCCTATGGAGTTTGGACACATTGTCGCCTTGGCCCATGGATGCAGAATCCAGTCTGCACTCTGCCATTGATAGAATTCAATGCTCAGCATCAAAGTTGTACAACCCTCCTGAGTTCTGGGAATTCAGCTCAGCATCAGGTACAGGATTGCACTCAAGGCTTGACCATCTCCATCTGGCCCCTCAAACAGAGCTTTGTGGTTTGCACACTGGCGATGTTCAAACTCACACTTGCACAGCAGGCTATGGGGTGGCCGGCCTGTACTTGTGTGCTCGAATAATGGGTGCGTCGGAAGAAGCCACCTGCAGCAACTTCACTACAAAGTTTTGGCATTATATGCATGGTGTAGCCTCCATCACAACGTGCTGAAATGAGGAAGGTCATTGCCCAATCGCAACCGCAGCTTCATCCCAGTTTCACATGCAAGACTGGCATAGAAACCAGTCAGCAGAGCTGAATGGAGACGTTTGATTTCCCGCACATCTGATCCAGGTCTCGAACCTTCAGGTTCTAATGGCTCCAATTGAAGATTTTCCACCAACTTTTGCACCTAATGCCAAATGATAGCAAATGAAAGCATTACAAGCCAAGCCTCAGAGATTTGAAAGGCTTCTGAGAGCTTCTGCGGCTTCTGCGGCTTCTGCGGCTTCTGCCACTCTGGCCTCCACGTGGTGATCTGGCTCTGCCGCCATGGTGTTACAGGCTGCCACAGTGCACCCTATTTTGCAGGGATAGAATTACTGTTATTACTGGCTAGAATATGCTACAATCACATTGCAATGTGGTGCCCCACTGTGCCCCACTGTGCCCCACTGTGCCATACGGCGCATCCAAATAATTCCAAGTATCCTCCATCTTGCAACTGATCACATGTTGATGATGTGCTGCACGTCATGGTATGTCATGGTATGATGCGGTTTGCATCACTATTCTCAGACACTAATCAGCTGCATCAGGAAGAGCACGTCATGAAAGTGTTCCTTGATGTTCAGCAATGTCTGCGTATCTTCCGTTTGCACTCTGCCTGCTACATGCTCAAGTGCCGATCACACTGGCCATACACCCTTTTGCTGCCCGTCTTTCGGCAGGATCTACCGGTTTTTGGTGTCTCTGAGGGGGCCTGCTAGAAGGCACTCTTTGGGGGAGCTTTCCTATTCTTCAACAGCGAGCGCAAGAAAACGCCTAGAGCAGCAGTTTAGCAACAGATTTCCTGCCCCACAGCAGAGTGCACTCACTGCACCATTCTGGGCCATGAAGACAAAGACCAAACAAGGCGGCTCTATCCCAGCTGCACGTTCCCACTTCCAATTCAAGCAGTTGCACATTTTTGATTCATGCATGCTGCAGGTTACAATTTGGGAACGCAGGAATGCAGTTGTCTGCCACCATTTCCAGAACGAGCTGGCCAAGCTCACGCTTCTGTGGCCTGTGGCACCAGACATTGATGGCTTGTTCTGTTGCCCTGGAATGTCATAAAGACAAATCGCAAACAAGATTGGAAACTTCTACGGAGTCTCTACTGATCGCAGCTGCAGCAGTCCAATTAACCAAAGAGATGCAAGAGTTGAAGGGAATGGGGCTCGACAGGAAAGGAATTTAAGCAGCTAGCACCAAAAATAATGGCATCTCCATTCATCTCCTGTCACAGAATAGAGAATTGCTCACTTGCCTAGCATGCTGGCCGCACCTTGCGTGCATCCTCCTCTCTCTTCTCTCTGTTCACACGCCTTCGGTATACAAAACAAGCCGCCTTCACCATGCCGACATGCTGGCAAAAGCCTATGATTTCAACGCTCATCCGAGGCAGTTTTGTGAAACAACCAACTTAGGCTGACACATGGCATCCCGCAATCCAGCACGATCCTCGTCAGAGGCATTTTTGTACATATCTGCAAGGAGCTCCTGGCAGAGCAAACAATAAACCACGGCCATCCACGGCCCATGATCCCCAAAAATTGTACAAATTAATGAAAATGGCAAATGGCATGACAAAGGCTTGCAAACCGAAAACTTTTACAAGCACTAGCCCTCACTAGCCTCTCAGCTTGCTGAGATCTTCCGGGGGCTTCGGCAAAGAAAACCGCGTGCAATATATTACCAAATCTTGCCCCCTCACGCCGACAGAATGTCACAACAAATGAACTGGATTTAGGTGTTGGCAAACTGGTCTCCTCGGTCGTGGCTCCCTTCAGATCGCCATGCTGTATGCCTACACTGGAACTACCCATCTGAACCCGTGGAATGGCCGAGGGCCTGGCCGTTCCCAATAACCATCGGGATTCACATTTCACCACTGGCCATTACAGACTTGGGCGTCGAACGGTATTCTCGCCTTCTTTGCTGCCTGAGTCAGAGTCTGGAGCAGAGTCTGCGGCCAGCCCCAGCAACCATGCTGTGCCTTCATTCATATTTTCGCACGCACATTCACGAACGCACAAATATACGCATAACCTATGTACAATTAGGATAGCGAATGATCGAAGATATACGATATAAGTTTTAAACTTTACAAATGAATTTGAAGCGATACTTTTGAAATCATTGAGATACCTACCTCGAATGCCAGCGGTGAACAAGGGTGAACATATCTTGTGTGCCTGGCCTGTCTTTGTCATCCGTCAAGTCAGACCAGCCTCAGCACAACATCCCTCCCTGTGACAACACTCCTACTATCCTACCTATCTGAAGATGAAAAACAAATGCGGGGAATCTTCTCACAAAGAATTCGGCCAAAGCCATATCCTCAGGCAGGAGCTGGAAGCCCGTTGTTTCCGAAGCTTCACCACAACCTATTGCAGCATGCTCCCGCACTTGTGTGGAAGGCAGGCACCGTACCACAGACAACCTTGAGGAAGAAAATGAGAAAACAAGTGAAAACGTGCAATGCGAACGTGGATGTTTAACTCGACCTTGCCTGATCAGTCTTCACACTCTTGCGCGAAGCGCCCACATCAATTGGATTGCAGAGGTTTGGTATTTTGTACCTTTCCAATGGCCAACTGGCACAGTGAAGCCACGGTATAACATGATCGGATTGTCTTCAGGTGTCCAAGCGACTTCAAGCGATGTCAAGCGGGCGCACCAGTGCTTTTTCCCATCTTTCTGGATGGTGAGGAGGAAGCCAATGTCCCTTCCCAGTAGTTGGGCTGCAGCATTTTGCAGAGATTCTCACAAGTGAACATGACTGCGATGGACTGCGGCCTGAACTCCACCTGTACATCCTGCTCTGGAAGGCGCCCAACCTAGACATCCAAGACTCCAAGACTTCTCTATGACAGCTGGGTGAAAGTGACGTGCTTCACATGATTGATATGAAATGAACTATGAGAGGAATAGTTTGCCCTGCACAACGCTGCATGTTGACGAGATCGACCTTTTTCTGCGATGGCGTGTCTATGTGGGATGTGCATTGTCCCGAATTCAGCCAACGTAGGAGAGTGCTCTTGGCTGCTACATCAGAGTTCCGAGGACTAGACCACGCTCCTGCTGATCAAGCGACTTGAAGAGCTTTTCGAACGTGACCTTCTTTTCATCCACTTGGAGTCCCTCAAACGTCTTCACCCATGCTTCTGGAAAGGTGACTCCATGGTAGTAGTTCGCATCCAAATCCTTCAAAACCTCCTGGCCGCCCTTTATTCTGTTCGTGATGGCCGGATTGTTGATGAGATCGATGAGGTGCCGCAAGAACTCCACTCGCTCGGTCTGACCTGCTGAGTTCCACAGGTGCACCAAGGTCTGCATCCTTTGCGGTGCAGTCATCTTTGTTTGATAAAAGGTCAGCCAGTCACCATCGGGCAGCTTGAGGTCAGGAGCATCATCCAGCACTCTGCAGTGCTCCTCTGGCAACTTCATGGGTCCCATGGGTTCTGCTGGCGGCTCTGTCGGCTGCGGCTGTGCTGCAGCCTTTGGTTTGGCCAGCTGTGGCTCATCATCTGAGTCCTCTATCTTGTCAAATTTGGAATAGTCGATGCCCGGCATCTGCACCTGGACACGAGAGCTGGCGCCTAGTCCCTAAATCTACCAAAGATACAGCGGAAGAACATATGCAGTTGCTCGAGCCCAAAAGTTGATTATGCATCTCCATATGCAAATCAACACCAGATGCTGCAATGTGCAATGCCAAAGTCTTATCAAGCCGTGCATTCCAACAGTTCAAACCGAACACAAATCGGAAATCATCTCAGGGCCCTGCCCCGTCAAAAGGCACATAGATGCTCACCCCAGTGCTACTCTGATCCTCGGCTCAAGCTGTAGTTTGCATAGTGTGTTGCAAATGTCTTATGTGCAAAGGCTCTCCCAGACACATTTATAAATATATCCGGAAAGGATCACAAAGGATCCATGAATTTTAGATTTTCTCTTCTAAAATTGCGTAAATGCGTAGGGGGCAGTCCAAGGCCACTGCCCAAGAAAACTTGCAGATCTTCCGTGATACCTCAGGTCTGGAAATGTCTGGAAAGTTCAGTTCGGATACTTCTTAGGTTTCAGGCCACTGTGTTAAAAGGCTGTGCGGTGGCTGCGCGGATTCCAAAGATTCACCCAAGGTCAAATCAGCATGATCTGTCAATGTCCAGGGACAAACAAGTGGTCAGGAACCGCGGAATACGGCAAATCCATCACGCAGCTGAGGCATGGCCAAAGTATATACGGAGCCAAGGTTGGACAAATAGGGAGACATGTTCAAACAGGCAATCCATTTCTTAATAGAAGCAAAGAGTAGTGAAAAAACAGAAACTGCTAGGAAATCTGGATCAGGAGCGAGTTTCACGGACGAATCGAAAACCCAACTGCACTGCAGAGCGCTTCCAATGAAAATTATCCCGGCAAGAGACTCCAAACAGCGTTGCAAGGAACATGACCAAGAGATACTGTACAAGGGTAGATTCTGCAAGTTCCACTTGTGAACATCTCTGTTGAAGATCGTGTGCAAAATTTTCTTGACAAGATCTCTGTCGAAACTGCTGTGCAAGCTCCCTGTCTAAGGGTATCTGTAAAAGGGTGCCTATAAGAGATCTCCACGCAAGATGTCTGCAAGAGACCTTTTGGAAAGATCTCTGCAAGAGATCTCAACGCAAGGTTTCTGAACAGGATCTTATAACAGATCTTCATACCAGATCTCTGTACAAGAGGTCTTTAAAAGAGGGATCTTTCAGCAAGATCTCTGTAAGAGACCTCTGGGCAAGATCTTCGCAAGAGATCTCTATGCAAGGTCTCCGCACAAGGTCTTTATAAGAGGCGTCTTGGCAAAAAAAAATCTCAGTACAAACTCTCCACAAAAAGGTCTCTTGGCCAAATCTCTGTAAGAGATCTCTATAGCAGATCTCTGTACAAGGTCTCTATAGGTCCTGCGCCTGTCCCACGCCTGCCACAAAAAATGGACATAGCTTAAAAAACGAGCACCGCACGAAGGAAACCAAAACCTTCGGAAGAGAGGTCTCCCAGCCACGGTTCCGTGCGAGATTTCCTTCGAAAAAAACGATCGAGGAAACTTTTGTGCTGCTAGGGTCACCAGAAAAGGCGAACACGTCTGAGACCACTTTGAATGAACACCAGGCCTGAACCTTTGTGTAAGAACCCCAAGTGTGACCACATTGATTGAGGAAAAAAGGTGGTTCTGAAACAGCTGAGTGCCGAAGCATCGAGGTGTCGATCTAAGTCACCAAAGTCAGCCTAGGCACCAATGTCATATCCTGTCATACCGTGTCATATCTTGCCGTTTCATCCAATCCTATACAAACTGAGTACTGCACCAAGGGCCTCTGGTCCTCCGGTACAATCTCGGTGACGGAACGTTTTCTTTGTTTTTTCTTGTGTGTGCACCAAAAAATCATATACACATGTTCAGATACATATGTATGCATGCATGCATGCACATGCATGCATGCATGCATGCCTGTGTATGTAATGAAATGTAATTTAGTGTAGCGTAGTCTAGTGTGGTGTAGTGTAATGTAGTGTAGTGTAAGGTAATGTATTGCAATGTAATGCAATGTAATGTATATATGTATGTCTGTCTATGTATGTAGGTATGTAGGTATGCATGTATGCGTGTATGTGTGCATGTACGTACGTACGTACGTACGTACGTACGTACGTAGGTAGGTAGGTAGGTAGGTAGGTAGGTAGGTAGGTAGGTAGGTAGGTAGGTAGGTAGGTAGGTAGGTAGGTAGGTAGGTAGGTAGGTAGGTA
>BGPT01000754.1:108898-120540 GCA_003297045.1 Symbiodinium sp. clade C Y103
GTATGTATGTATGTATGTATGTATGTATGTATGTATGTATGTATGTATGTATGTATGTATGTATGTATGTATGTATGTATGTATGTATGTTATGTATGTGTGTGTGTGTATGTGTGTATGTCTGTCTGTCTGGCTGTCTGTCTGTCTGTCTGTCTGTATGTATGTCAGTCTGTGTGTGTATGTATGTATGTATGTATGTATGTATGTATGTATGTATGTATGTACGTATGTGTCTATTTTTTCTATCAGCCTATCTATCTATTCATCTAACCATCTAGCTATCTATTTGTCTATCTATCTATGTATCTAGCTGTACCTACCAGTAGTACTGCACAAGCCGGTGGCGGAAGTTTCAACTATAGGAAACCTATAGGAGGGTTTGGACGTTGCGACGCTTGGCTGCCTGCAATCGTTTTTGCAACTGTCGTTTTTGCAACTGCTACGACACCATCACTTTTTTTTGCTCCTGTTTGGCGAGGTGCAGAACCCATTGCGCCTGCCACACAAAAAGACGCTTGAACGTCCAAAAGTGGCCCGAACATGCGGCGTTTTTAGCATTTTGACTTGGAAAGGCGCTTCGCGCCACAGCGGCGCGCACTTTTTGGACAGCTCAACTTCCGAAAGTACTCCGGGGCTGAGGTGCTTTTCGCGTTTTCACTTTGAAATGTGCTTCACACAACAGTCGCGTGCACTTTTTGAACATCTCAACCATCAAAAGTGCTCCGAATCCGACGTGCGCTTATCTTTAACACTTTTGACTGTGAAATTTGCTTCGCGCCACAACCGCGTACACTTTTCCACATCTCAACTTCCAAAAGCGCTCTGATGCTGAGGCTTTACCGCTTTGACTTTGAGATGTGCTTCGCGTCACAAAGGCGTGCAATTTATCTCTCATCTGAGCATATGGCTCCGCACCCGCCGCTTTAGCAAGACTACTTTTCGAACCTCCGGAGCCACAAAATATTAGAAAAACACCATGTTTCGCGACTTTTCTATCTTTTAGCGCGCTTTGATCTTCTTTCTTCTGACTCGTTCTCTTCTCTGACTTCTTCTCTTCTGACTCTTTCTCTTCTCTGACTCTTGCCCCCTGTGCTGCTACATCGGTCCATCTTGTCGGACAAACTTGTAACCTTCCTTCGTATGTATCTATGTTTCTATGTATCTATGTGTATGCATGCATGCATGTACTAAATGTATATAAAGACCTCTGCATTTATATACCAGGGGTACCGCATAAGGCGGCGGCGGAAGTTTCAACCATGGGAAACCTGTAGGAGGCGTGAATTGTTGTGAATCATGGATGGCAGGGCGATCCCCCAGCGTAGTTGTAGTGCAGTTGTAGTTGTAGTGTGGTCTAGTGTCGCTGTAGTTGTAGTTGTGGTTGTAGTTGTAGTTGTAGTTTTCAGTTTTAGTTGTAGTTGTAGTGGTAGTGGTAGTTGTAGTGGTACTGGTCGTTTTAGTTGTAGATGTATTTGCAGTCCTAGTTATTGTTGTGGCTGCGGTTGTGGTTGTGGTTGTCGTGTGTTGTATTGTATTGCAGTGTAGTTGTAGTTGTAGCTGCTCTTGTAGTTGTAGCTGTAGTGTGGTGTAGTTGTTGTAATGTAGTTGTAGTTGCGTATGCAGTTGTAGTTCTACCTGTAGTTGTAGTCGTAGTGCAATTATAGTTTTAGTTGTCGTTGTAGTTGTGGGTAGTGGTAGTGGTAGTTTTAGTTGCAGTTGTAGTTGCAGTTTGGTTGCAGTTGCAGTTGTACTGGTAGTTGTAGTGGTAGTGGTAGTGGTAATTGTCTGTGTGGTTGTGGTTGTAGTTGTAGTGGTAGTTGTCGTTATAATTGTAGTTGTAGTGGTGTGGTAATGGTCGTTGCAGTTGTAGTTGTAGTTGTAGCCTTGTGTAGCGTAGTGTAGTGTAAAGCAGTGCAGTGTGGTATAGTGTAATGTGGGTGCAGTGTAATGCAGTGTTGTGTAGTGTGGTGTGGTGTGTGGTGTAGTTGTAGTTGAAATTGCAGTTGAGGTTGTAGTTGGGTCTAGTGTAGTGTAGTGTGGCGTAGTGTGTAGTGTGTAGTGTGTAGTGTGTAGTGTGTAGTGTGTAGTGTGTAGTGTGTAGTGTGTAGTGTGTGGTGTGTAGTGTGTGGTGTGTGGTGTGTGGTGTGTGGTGTGTGGTGTGTGGTGTGTGGTGTGTGGTGTGTGGTGTGTGGTGTGTGGTGTGTGGTGTGTGNTCGTGTGGTGTCGTGTGGTGTCGTGTGGTGTCGTGTGGTGTCGTGTGGTGTCGTGTGGTGTCGTGTGGTGTCGTGTGGTGTCGTGTGGTGTCGTGGTGTGGTGTGGTGTGGTGTGGTGTGGTGTGGTGTGGTGTGGTGTGGTGTAGTGTAGTGTAGTGTAGTGTAGTGTAGTGTGTCTATCTATCGATCTATGCATCTATCTATCTTTCATCCTACCTATCTATCTATCTATCTATCTATCTATCTATCTATCTATCTATCTATCTATCTCCCTCTCTCTCTCTCTCTCTCTCTATCTGTCTGTCTGTCGGTCGGTCGGTCGGTCGGTCGTTCGGTCTATTTTTCATCCCCGTGCGGTGTGAATCATCAGGCTAAGATTCCAGAACTGATATCCAGAATAACACCAAAAATTGTCATTGGAGGGGAGGAATTTTAGGTCCAAGCCTGAAAATTTGGCAGACAAAAACCAATTTTGGCATCAAACACAGCCACATAGTCAAAAATAAAATTCAGGGTTCCAAGGTTTGTTGGGGTCCATAATTTTGGCCCATTCTAGCGGCAACAAAAAACATGATAAACAAAAATAATGATATGAATCAAAAAACAATATACATATATATATATATATATATTCTATGTATTAATATTTGTATCTTTTGTTTCTTTTTTATTCTTATTTTTATTCAATTATATATTTAAGTATTTATTCATCTATTTGTTTGTTTGCTTATTCATTTATTGTTATTTATCTACTATTGATTTATTTGTTTATTTACAAGTTCGTTTTGGCATGAATCTGCTGGGCTGAGCTGCTCTGGGACTTCAGCGGCTCACATGATTTTTGCATTTGGCCTGCAATTTTTTGGACATGTTGACTACATATTTGCTGAATTCTGTGTTCTTGTTCTCAAGTTCAAAATTTTAACATACACACACCAACACAAAAAATGATTAAAAAATGTTTGATCTGAAAGCAATATTGTCCCCTTCAAACCCTCTGACAGCATGTTCCCTCAATGAGAGAATGAGAGACACGTGACCAGCTCACGCACAGACATACCAACATGGCATGGACGGGTCAAGCCGAAGAAATTCAGCCAGCCCATCTTCGTTAAATTAAAATAAATCAATCTGGAGCACATCCTTAACCGCCTGAAGTTCCACCTTATGTTTTGAGATTGTCTCGGGAAAGCTGGCAGAGAAATGTGCTGGTTCTTCTTCTGGTTCAAGCCTACCTTCTGACTCTAGTTTCAGCCAAATGACCAGCTCACGCACAGGCACACCAACATGGCATGGACACGTTAAGCCGAAGAAATTCAGCCGGCCAACCTTCTGCAAAATAAATTTCAATTTCTGTTTAAGATTCGATATGGCAATTTGAAGCAAAAGAATACCATCTGAATAAAACAAACAAAGGCACACCTTGCCCTCAATTTCCCCAAGAAAATCAAAAAAAATGCATGTGGAACTTCAGGCGGTTAAGGATGTGCTCTAGTAAGCTTCGGCTTAACGTGTCAATGCCATGTTGGTGTGTCTGTGCGTGAGCTGGTCATGTGACTGAAACTAGAGCCAGAAGGTAGGTTTGAACCGTGCTCCAGAAATTCAGCTGCTCTTGAAACTTAAGCGGTGTATGTAAAGAACGTTTTCTTGAATCCGGCGCCACGGTTCCGGGATAGATTTCTTGAAACCGAGGTTTAATTTAAGGAAGATGGGCTGGCTGAATTCCTTCGGCTTGACCCTTCCATGCCATGTTGGTGTGTCTGTGCGTGAACTGGTCATTTTAGTATAACGTTCCCTGGTCAAACTAGACTTAGACTGGTGAGAAAGGTTCTGAATGCATCACTGGGGGCCCTTTCCACCAGAGAATCCAAACCCGACATACCTTTGCTGAGGGATGAGATCCTTGAGTCGCAAATCATCTGCCTCACGCTGATGAAGGATATATGATGAGTCCAGGTAAAAAGTTGTACAACATAGCGCGCTGCGTGCATCACATGCGCAATGAATTGTTGGTGGTCCAACATCATTAGTGCAACAACCTTCAGAAGCCAAGCAAGTTGCATGTGTTTCGCCAAATGTGTTTCAACAGAAGCATCACTGTCTTATTTGTGGTTTCACTTTGATCTCGACATGTGCGAACAATGAAATTCTTCGGGGTTGACTTTTTACATACTTCCAATTTTGAGATCAAGATGCCCAAACATCACCAACATGAAATTTTAGAAACAACCTCCAAGATAGATAAATTTTGGGACCCAGTCTGAGCAACATGTTTTTGGCTAAAATGCGGCTCCAGCCCTAGAATTTCAGCAGGGCAAACCAGACGGTTTTTTTTTCTGTCTTGCTGCTGCTCTCTCTCTCTCTCCCTCTCCCTCCTTCTCTCTCATCTACGCATTGATCTATCCAATTACCTATGTAATGTTGAATAGTTGAATAGTTGAATAGATCTATCGATCGAGCGATCTCTCCATTTCTCGATCAATCGGATCGTCCAAAAAATGATGCTCCAAGACCTTCAGTTTTTTAACACTTTGGCTTGGAAACGTGCTTCGCGCCACAACGCCAGACACTTTTGCGACATCGGATCGTCAAAAAATACTCCGGGACCGTCAGTTTTTACCACCTTTGACTTGGACATGTGCTTCGCGCCACAACGCCATACACTTTTGCGACATCGGATCATCAAAAGTGCTCCGGGACTGTCGCCTTTTAACACTTATGGCTTGAAAACGCGCTTCGCGCCACAAGGGCGTACACTTTTGCAACATCGGATCGTCAAAAAGTGACCCCAGACCATCAGTTGTTAACACGTTTTACTTGGAAATGTGCTTCGCGCCACAACACGGGTTCCCGTTTCACTCTGGGGGTTTGGGGGTTGAGGGTGTGTTCGCCAGACGTCGCGTTCACGACCGCGACCGTTCGCAACCGTTCGCAACCGTTCGCGGTAGGACGCTATGGCCGCTGTCTATGGGGGAAGCTGCAAAAGTGATGATGTTTTGGCGTGTCGAAACGCCGCTGTCTATGGGGGAAGCTGCAAAAGTGATGCTGTTTTGGACTGTCGAAACGTCGTTGTCTATGGGGGAAGCTGCAAAAGTGATGATGTTTTGGAGTATCGCAACGTCGCTGTCTATGGGGGAAGCTGCAAAAATGATGCTGTTGTGGACTGTCGAAACGTCGTTGTCTATGGGGGAAGCTGCAAAAGTGATGATGTTTTGGACGTTGCAAATGTGTCGACACGTCGCTGTGTATGGGGGAAGCTGCTAAAAGTGATGATGTTTTAGACGTTTCAAACGTGTCGAAACGTTGTTTTGTGTGGCAGGTGTGGCATTTTGTGACGTTTCAAGTCAGGAGTGTTTCCCATGGGTGTCTCCCAAGAGTGTCTTTCCAGAGTGTCTCCCAAGAGTGTCTTCTCAAGAATGCCTCCTTGGAGTGTCTTCCCAAGGGTTTCATGCCAAGAGTGTCTCCCAGGAGTGTCTCCCAAGAATGTCTTCCCAAGGGTGTCTTCCCAAGAGTGTCTCCCAAGAGTGTCATGCCAAGAGTGTCTCNGAGTGTCTCCCAGGAGTGTCTCCCAAGAATGTCTTCCCAAGGGTGTCTTCCCAAGAGTGTCTCCCAAGAGTGTCATGCCAAGAGTGTCTCCCAAGAGTGACTCCCAGGAGTCTCTTCGCAAGAGTGTCATGTCAAGGGTGTCTCCCAAGAGTGTCTCCCAGGAATGTCTTCCCAAGAGTGTCATGCCCAGAGTGTCTCCCAAGAGTGTCTTGCCCAGAGTGTCTCCCAAGATTGTCTCCCAGGAGTGTTCTCCCAAGAGTGTCTTCCCAAGAGTGTCTCCCAAGAGTGTCTTCCAAGAGTGTCTCCCAAGTGTGTCTCCCAGGAGTGTCTTCCAAGAGTTTCATGCCAGGAGTATCTCCCAAGTGTGTCTTCCCAAGAGGTCTTCCCAAGAGTGTCTTCCCAAGAGTGTCTCCCAAGATTGTCTCCCAGGAGTGTTCTCCCAAGAGTGTCTTCCCAAGAGTGTCTCCCAAGAGTGTCTCCCAAGAGTGTCATGCCAAGAGTGTCTCCCAAGAGTGTCTTGCCAAGAGTGTCTCCCAAGAGTGTCTCCCAAGAGTGTCATGCCAAGAGTGTCGTCCCAAGAGTGTCTCCCAAGATTGTCTCCCAGGAGTGTTCTCCCAAGAGTGTCTTCCCAAGAGTGTCTCCCAAGAGTGTTCTCCCAAGAGTGTCTTCCCAAGAGTGTCTCCCAAGAGTGTCTCCCAAGAGTGTCTACCAAGTGTGTCTCCCAGGAGTGTCTTCCTAGAGTTTCATGCCAGGAGTATCTCCCAAGAGTGTCTTCCCAAGAGTGTCATGCCAAGAGTGTCTCCCAAGAGTGTCTTGCCGAGAGTGTCATGCCAAGAGTGTCTCCCAAGAGTGTCTCCCAAGATTGTCTCCTAGGAGTGTTTTCCCAAGAGTGTCATGCCAAGAGTGTCATGCCAAGAGTGTCTTCTCAAGAGTGTCTTTCCAAGAATGTCATGCCAAGAGTGTCTTCTCAAGCGTGTCTCCCAAGAGTGTCTCCCAAGCGTGTCATGCCAAGGGTGTCTTCCAAGAGTGTCATGCCAAGAGTGTCTCCCAAGAGTGTCTCCCAGGAATGTCTTCCCAAGAGTGTCATGCCAGGAGTGTCAAGAAGGTTCGTGTGAGCATTCGGGTTCGTGGGCTGCATCTTGTTTTCAACATCTCAACTGCCAGAAATGCTGCAGGAGAGGCAAGGGAATCAAAAAAAAAATGTTATTAGTGTCAAAAAAAAATATTCCCAAGGGATCAAAAAAAAATATTATTGGAATCAAAAAAGAAATATTCGAGCTCTGCCAATGCATTTTTCCATGGTTTTCATCGATTTTTCCATGGTTTTCATCAATTTTCCATGGTTTTCATCAATTTTGATGGCGTTCATCGATTTTTCCATGGTTTTCATCAATTTTCCATGGTTTTCATCAATTTTGCGTGGCGTTCATCGGTTTTTCCATCGTTTTCATCGATTTTTCCATGGTGTTCCTCCAGTTTTCGATGCTGTTCATCAATTTTCCCATGGTGTTCCTCCAGTTTTGGATGTTGTGTGTATATATATATATATATACATATATTTGTGTTTATGTATTTATGTATTTATGTATTTATGTATTTATGTATTTATGTATTTATGTATTTATGTATTTATGTATTTATGTATTTATGTATTTATGTATGTATGTATGTATGTATGTATGTATGTATGTATGTATGTATGTATATGTATGCATCTATGTATGTATATGTATGCATGTATGTATGTATAAAAGTATCTTTGTATCTATGTATGTGTATGTATGTGTATGTGTATGTGTATGTATGTGCATGTATGTGTATGTATGTGTATGTGTATGTATGTGTATGTATGTGTATGTATGTGTATGTTGTGTATGTATGTGTATGTGTATGTATGTGTATGTATGTGGATGTATGTGTATGTTGTGTATGTATGTGTATGTATGTGTATGTATGTGGATGTATGTGGATGTATGTGTATGTATGTGTTTGTGTATGTATGTGTATGTATGTGTATGTATGTGTATGTATGTGTATGTGTATGTACGTGTATGTATGTGTATGTATGTGTATGTATGTGTATGTATGTGTATGTATGTGTATGTATGTGTATGTATGTGTATGTATGTGCATGTATGTGCATGTATGTGTATGTGTGTGTATGTATGTGTATGTGTATGTATGTGTATGTATGTGTATGTGTATGTATGTGTATGCGTATGTGTATGTATGTGTCCGTCTGTATGTAAGTAATGTACATATATACATGTAGGGTACAGTAATGTACTTGCAAGTGTGCAAGCTTGGGTTTAAAAAAAAGGCGGGAGGGGGGGGATTGGGGGGAAGGGCGCAGCGCCTCCCCCCCAAAGCAGAACGACAAGACCTGTTCTCACAGTTCATGCTATAGTTTGAATGTGGTACTCAATGTGTATGTAATGCAGGNGACAAGACCTGTTCTCACAGTTCATGCTATAGTTTGAATGTGGTACTCAATGTGTATGTAATGCAGGACATGCCCTTTATGAACATGTAGAATGTAGGTGGAGGCACCACCGTGTTGGGTGCAAATAGGTTCATTGGATGCTATCACAGTGTTGGTTTAGGATGTATTTAGGGTTAGTGTCAGGTTTTTTTGAAGGTCTCTTTGGGTTTCGTTGAAGCTTTCTTTAGGCTTGGCTTAGTGGATACCAAAAGCTTGTTTGAAGCTGTGATTCAAGGTTGGTTTAGGGTCTATTGGGAGNTTTCTTTAGGCTTGGCTTAGTGGATACCAAAAGCTTGTTTGAAGCTGTGATTCAAGGTTGGTTTAGGGTCTATTGGGAGTTTGTTTGAAGGTTAGTTTAATGCTTTTTTAGGGATACAATGTATGCATAGGAAAAACATCTAAATATGAACATATTAGATAGATAGATATATGTAATTCGATATATATATATATGTATGTTTACGAATATGTATATATATATATATATGTGTATATATATATATATGTGTGTATATATATATATATATGCTAAATATGATATATGTAAATGTATATATATATACATGGAAATATGTTCATGTAAATACACACTATATATATATATGTATATTGATAGATGTACACGTAGATATATATGTATATGTGTATCTATGCCATATGCATGTAGAGTAGTGTACTTGCAATTGCGCAAGCTTGCGTGTAAATCCAGAAACACAGGAGGGGGGATCGGAGGTGAGGGCGCACTTCCTTCCTTCCTTCCTTCCTTCCTTCCTTCCTTCCTTCCTTCCTTCCTTCCTTCCTTCCTTCCTTCCTTTCCTTCCTCCCCTGGCCTCCCTTCCTTCCTTCCTTCCTTCCTTCCTTCCTTCCTTCCTTCCTTCCTTTCCTTCCTCCCCTGGCCTCCCTTCCTTCCTTCCTTCCTTCCTTCCTTCCTTCCTTTCCTTCCTCCCCAGGCCTCCCTTCCTTCCTTCCTTCCTTCCTCTGTCCAGGAATATTTTTTTGATACTAATAATATTTTCTTTTTGATGCCAATAATATTTTTTTTTGATGCCAATAATATTTTTTTTTGATATAGATGCCTGCAAACCCGTCAGTTTACACCTTTTCGACATCTCAACTTCCAAAAATGCTCTATTGTGTTTTCAACATTTTGACTCTCCAACGTGTTTCGCGCCACAACGCCGAGCACTTTTTCGACATCTCAACTGCCAAAACTGCTCCGGACCAGCGGTGTTTTGTGCCTTTTTACTTCGAAATGTGCTTCGCGCCACAACAGCGTGCACTCTTTGATCTCCCATCTGCCCAGATGGCTCCGCACCCCGCTTTAGCAAGCCTACTTGTCGACCCTCCAGAGCCACCAAACATTGGAAAAACACAGCGCTTCCCGACTTTTCTACCTTTTCGCGCACGTTGATTCTTTCTTCTGACTTTCTCTTCTCTGATCTTCTCTCTTCTTTGGCTCTTCCCACCTCTGCTTTTCCATCTGTCCATTTTGTCAAAAGTTTGGCTTCTAAACTTGCTTCGATTATTTGTGTATGTATGTGTGTACATAGGTAAGTATAGACGCATGTGTGTGTGTGTGTGTTTGCATGTATACCTGTATGAATGTATGCATGTATGGATTTATGCGCACGCGCGTACTTATGCATGCATACATACATTTTTTGTGTCTTGTTTGCATGTTTTTTTTGCATGCTTTGTATGTATGTATGTATGTATGTACGTATGTACGTATGTACGTATGTACGTATGTACGTATGTACGTATGTACGTATGTACGTATGTACGTATGTACGCATGTACGTATGTACGTATGTACGTATGTACGTATGTACGTATATATGATTATGTATGATTATGTATGATTATGTATGATTATGTATGACTATGTATGGTTATGTATGATTATGTATGTATGTGATTATGTATGATGATGTATGTATGTATGTATGTATGTATGTATGTATGTATGTATGTATGTATGTATGTATGTATGTATGTATGTATGTATGTATGTATGTATGTATGNTGTATGTGTATGTGTATGTGTATGTGTATGTGTATGTGTATGTGTATGTGTATGTGTATGTGTATGTGTATGTGTATGTGTATGTGTATGTGTGTGTGTATGTATATGTATATGTATATGTATATGTATATGTATGTCTGTCTGACTGTATGTACGCATGCATGTATGTATGTAGATACCTATGTGTGTACATGTGTATGTCCGTTTGTACGTATGTATGCATGCATGAATGCATGTATGCTGTATGTATGTACGTGCGTACGTATGCGTGCATGTCTGTATGTACCGCGTCTATGTTTGCATTTTTTAACAGAAGCGCGTACGCATCGAAATTTTACATGTGTGCATGCATGCATCTGGATGCATGCATGTATGCCTGTATGTATGCATTTATGTACGTACATACGACGTATGTATGTAAATGCTTACATGTGTATGCATGTGTGTCTGTACGTCTGTATGTATGCATGTATGTCCGTACATACGTTTGTAAACTCACCTGTGTATGCATGTAGGTATTTACGTAGGTAGGCATGTCTGCGTGTATGTATGCATGTATATTTGTATGCATGTATATTGGTATGCATGCATATTTGTATGCATGTATGCATGGGTGCATGCATGCATGGCATGCATGGCATGCATGAATTCTTGCATGTAAGTATGGATGCATGTACGTATGTGTGCATGTATGCATGTATGTATGTACCTATGTATATATGTTTTGTTTAATTGCATTGGTATGTGTACACGTATGTAAGCATGTATAAATGCAATGCACGTAATGCAAGTTTGCAAGTGTGCAAGTATGCATAAGCAGGTCTGCAAGTATGCAAATATGCATGTATGCATGTATGCATGCCTGCATGTATAATGCACATATTCAGATATGCATGTATTCACATGTGCATGTATGCATCCATGCATGTATGTACGTTTCTACCTATCTTTCTTTCTATCTATCTTTCTCTCTCTATGTATGTATGTATGTATGTATGTATGTATGTATGTATGTATGTATGTGTGTATGTATGTCTGTGTGTATGTATGTAGATACCTATGTGTGTACATGTGTATGTCCGTTTGTACGTATGTATGCATGCTTGAATGCATGTATGTGTATGTATGTATGTGTATGTATGTGAATGAATGAATGAATGAATGAATGAATGAATGAATGAATGCATGAATGTATGTATGTATGTGTATGTATGTGTATGTATGTATGTATGCATGTATGTGTATGTATGTGTATGTATGTATGTATGTACGTATGTGTATGTATGTATGTGTGTGTGTATGTATGTATGTATGTATGTATGTATGTATGTATGTATGTATGTATGTATGTATGTATGTATGTATGTATGTATGT
>BGPT01000754.1:126500-146412 GCA_003297045.1 Symbiodinium sp. clade C Y103
CTTCGTTGGGCAACATAGGAAGATGGGCTGTTGCCCCCCTGCAGTGAAAATAAACTGTAGTTTAAACTCTTTGGCACAGAGCTGGACACACACACACACGCACTCGCCACGGTATATTTCTCCGACGAGGTCACTACACCAGTGCCCGCCACCTTGAGTTGAACGCCGCGAGCATCCAATTTGAGGTGCTCCTTGAAGCCACGGTAAATAATGGTAAGTAGCACCTCCAATTGCTCATTCCCGTTCCGCTTCTTCGAAGATCTGAGGATCCCTCCGTCCAATTTGAGCACCAATAACAACCATAGGTTGGCAACCCGCAGTCTTTAAGAGGTACAGTGGATGCACTGTTGAAGAACCTACTGCAATAAGAACTTCAGGGGCTGGATTGCTGGATTTAACCCTTTCTGTCCGCTAATTGAAATAAGAACCCCAGGGTACCCTGGATTGGGTTCGGACCACTTTTTGACGATTCGATGATGATTCGATGTCGAAAAAGTGCACGCCGTTGTGGCGCCAAGCACATTTGGAAGTCAAAAGTGTAAAAANACTTAACAATTGAACAACTTAACAACTTAACAACTTAACAACTTAACCACTTAACAACTTAACAACTAAGTTAGTTAGTTTGTCAGTTAGTTAGTCAGTTCGTCAGTCAGTTAGTCAGTTACTCAGTTAGTCAGTTAGTCAGTTAGTAAGTCAGTTAGTCAATTAGTTAGTTTGTTAGTCAGCTAGTTAGTTAGTTAGTTAGCTAGTCAGTTACTCAGTTAGTCAGTTCGTCAGTTAGTTAATTAGTTAGTAAGTTAGTTAGTTAGTTAATTAGTTAGTTAGTTAGTTAGTTTGTTTGTTTGTTTGTTAGTTTGTTAGTTAGGTAGTCAGTCAGTCAATCAGTTAGTCAGTTAGTCAGTTAGTCGGTTAGTCAGTTAGTCAGTTAGTCAGTTAGTCAGTTAGTCAGTTAGTCAGTGAGTCAGTTAGTTAATTTGTTAGTTAGTTTGTTAGTTAGTTTGTTAGTTAGGTAGTCAGTCAGTCAATCAGTTAGTCAGTTAGTCAGTTAGTCAGTTAGTTAGGCCGGCAGATAGATAGACAGATAGATAGGTCGACGCTCCAACCACCTTTTGATCCATCAGTGGGTTCGCTCTGCCATCCATGACTCACAACAACGAACCTCTCCTATAGGTTTCCTATTCTGAAACTTCNACCACCTTTTGATCCATCAGTGGGTTCGCTCTGCCATCCATGACTCACAACAACGAACCTCTCCTATAGGTTTCCTATTCTGAAACTTCCGCCACCGCCCGCCTTGTGCGGTACTACTGGTATACTAGTATACATACATGCATATATATATATATATACATATAATTGTAAGCTGTATGTTGAAGATGCCTTCTGGGTAGTAGCTGAACAAAAGTAGTATTATGTATGGTTATGTGATTACAGTCAACTAGACTTGTCACAAAACAATGTGGAAGAAATAAAACCAAAAACAAAAAAAAACAAACAGAATCCCTGACTGAAGTCAAAAGTTTTGGTTTTTTGGTTTTGCGTGTTTTTTTTGTTTTCTTGATTTTTGCATGCAAAAATTGGTTTTTCATCAACTACCAAAACTTTCCTTGAGTTTTTTTAGTTTTTCCATTGTTTGTCTTGAAAAACCAAAAAAAAACTCAAGGAAATGTTTGGTTTTTGGCTGACCAGCCAAAAAATTCAAGGAAAAATTGTGTTTTTGCTGAACAACCAACTTTTACCTGCAAAAATCAAGAAAACCAATAAAAAAACAAAAAATAAAGGAAAACCAAAAAACAAAACTTTTGACTTCAGTCGGGGGTTCTGTTTGGTTTTTTGGTTGTTTGGTTTTTGGTTTTGGTTTTTGCTTTTTCTTCTGATTAAAGAATGTGAGAAAAAACTTTTCGGATCCCAAGCCCTAAGTCTTGATGAGGGAAGTCTGGAGGGATGATATGGATCCAAAACGTTTCTTCTCAAAATCTTGAATCTTGAATCCAGTAACCTTTGCAAAGTTTGCAAAGCTTTAGGCATATGATGTGCAGATTGGTTCATCACCCACGAAGTTACTTCAGACCATGGGAAGACATGCAACACAGCCAGGACTTGAAAATAGAATAAGCAAATCAGTTTCAGCATGGACTTTGAGGTTGTTTTTCAAAGCAAGTTCCTCCACTATATGCCTTACACAGCAATATTTTCAAAGATGACATTCCTTGCATAAAGTGGCATCAGTTTGTACAGACCCCTTATAAAAAGGAGTGCAGCACTTCTTTGAAAGGAATACGGAAAAAAAAATCAAAGAGGATTGCAGCTGTGCAAAGTTACAAAGGAGCGCACCATTTCTTCAAAAGGAATGTCAAATTATTTACAAAGAGACTTACAGTTGTGCAAAATTCTTTTCAAGAGGTAAAGGAATCTATGGAAGGAGCTTTGAAAACATGTTGGTGCAAGTATGGGCAAAGCTTCCTTCAGAAGGGGGTGAACCATTTGATTGCAAAGCATGCAATAATACAAAGAAGTATACATAGCAGTGCTATTAAATAGAGCCCTCCAAAGTATATGACATTGTATATATATATATATACATATACTTCAATCACATTTCAAAAGGAGTATCAAAGGATACCAAAGATATATGAAAGGTATGATACAGGTATATCGAAATACATATATATATATATAGATTCAAGGTATTCTCTTGGTTTGTTCAATGGCATACTAAAGGTATATTGAATGGTATATTAAGGGTATATGTGTTGAAGGCATCTTCAAGGTATACTAGAGGTGTTTGAAAGGCCACGTAAATGATACAGCAAAGGTAGATTCTTGGAATATTAAATGGTATACTAAAGGTATATCAAATAGTATATCAAAGGCAAATTACCAGTGTATCAGATGGCATTTCAAAGGTATAGTAAAGGTATCCTAAAGGTATATGAAAGGCAAGAACATATGCAATAAATTCATCTTTAAATTTATAGTAAAAATATGTTATCCAAACAACATGCATACTATAGTACCAGTGCCAATCCTAAATTTTGCATTTAGCATCACCGCTGTGCCCATTCTTTGCATGTTTGAATATCAACCATCTGCTTTGCTCAGAATATGGTGGCCAAAGATATTGCACATAGCAACAAAATTTAGCATGTATCTATAGATATCATATCACACCTCATCAATGTGAAATGCTCAATGCTAAAATGACCTGAAATTCCAGAATCTCGCATACAACCAAAAACAACAAAACCACTGTAATTATACCAGCCTTGGCCCCAAACAGATGTAGGAAATCTGAATTATATTATATTTTCTTTTCGCGGCCAAAAGGTATCATTTCGACATGAGTAGGAGACAAGATGGGAGATAAGTGTAGACCCATGAGGCCCACAGCACCAAGAGTGGAAAACAAAAGTGAAAGACAAGTGTGGAAGACAAGTGTGTAAAAGCATGCGGCCCAAAGCAACCAGAGTGGGAGACAAAAGTGCGAGACAAGTGTGGGAGACAAGTGTAAAATCATGCGGCCCAGGCCACCCAGAGTGGAAGACAATGGAAGACAAGTGGGAGGCAAGTAGGAGACAAGTGGGAGACAAGTGTAAAATCATGCGGACCAGGGCACCTAGAGAGGGAGACAACTATGGGGGACAAGTGTAAAAACATGCGTGGGAGACAAAAGTGGAAGACAAGTGTGGGGGAGAAGTGTAGAATCATGCGGCCCAGAGCGCTGAAAGTGGGAGACAAGAGTGGGAGACAAGTGTAAAATCATGCGGCCCAGAGCAACCAGAGTGGGAGACAAGAGTGGGAGATGGATAAGAGTGAGAGACAAGAGTGGGAGACAAGTGTGACAAGTGGGAGACAAGTGTAGAATCATGCAGCCTAGGGCACCTAGAGTAGGAGACAAATGTAAAATCATGTGGCCCAGAGCACTTGGAGTGGAGACAAGCGTGGAAGACAAGCGTAAAAGCATGCGGCCAAGGAACGCAAGCCCGGAGACAGAGACAAAATCATGCGGCCCAGGGATGCAACCCTCTGAAAGGAATAAGAACCCCATACAGGTAAACCTGTTTGGGGAAAAACCAGTGCGAACCTGAAAACTTGCATTTCACCACAGCGCCGTTGCCATTTTTTGGATGACTAAATTGCGAGTATCTGCTAAGATCACAATAGAATGTTCAAAAACACTGCAAATACCAGCAAACAATGACATCATATCTACACATATCATCTCCAACATCATCAACTTCAAATGTCCAAATCCTGAAAATCATTTCAAAAAATAAAGCATGTTTCAAGCTACAAAATATGCCAAAAACATTGAAAATACCAGTCAAAATGCAAAAAAGGTAGGTTTTGGGGGGGCCTAGCATGCATATATATATATATATCCTGTATATATCCTGTATATATAGATATATATATATATAGCCTGTATACTATATATAAATAAATATATCCTATATGTGTGTGTGTGTGTCCTATATATATATGTGTGTGTGTCCTATCTATATATATATATAAAAATGTCCTAGATTTATATTTGTGTGGCCTATATATATATGTGTGTGTGTATGTATGTATGTCCTAAAAATATGTCCTATATATATATATGTGTGTCCTATATATATATATATAAATATGTGCGTGTGTCCTATATATATATACTATATATATATATGTCTCTATCTCTATGTCTGCGTGCTTACACCTTTCTCTGCCCCCGTCATGGCTGCCATGGCCCAGGCGGGGTTTGAACCCGCGGGGGGGGGAGGGAGGAGGCGGTTCAGGTTCGAAATGAAAAATCATTTCCAAACAGGGGGCCCCGAAACCAGTTCGGTCCAGCTAGCAAGCTAGCTTTCGTGTTAATTGCGGACAGAAACTTAAAATGACCAAGTTGGAAACGGGGACCTGACAAATCACCAAAAAAAAGCACCAGTGCCTGGATTGAACTTTATGGAACACTTGTGAGGGGATTCAGGTGATTCTATGTTCTGCTATGCAGGCTTCCGTTGATTGACGGGCGCAGGGAATCCTGCAACGTTGCTTTCTATTGGTCAAGCATTGGACCAAAACGTGGAATGACCTGGGGCTGGTAGGGTATCAAAAAAGTTGCCGGCGCGGTCTCCGATAGCTTTATGTTAACGCCACCCAGACTTGGACATCATTCTAGATTCTTCTTCGCAGGCGTCAGTCTACTGACAGGCACGTATAATCCAGCAAATGTTGACTTTGTGCTGGCGCCTCATTCTAAATTCTGTTTTTGGCCATTTTGCACGGTATACACGATGTTTCGTGCCTTTCAAAGCTCTGCACCGGCAAAACCGGCAAGTTTTTTGATGCCCGGGCCGTTTCCAAATGGACATTCTAAGTTTCGGTCTGCAACTAAATTAGTTCAAATTACTAGGTTAAAAGTGCCAATTCAGCGATCAAATTGGAGGATCCGGCAGATTACCTGGAAAGGTATTCCCAAAGAGGGCTCATGCCACCATGACGGAGTCCGACATGAGTAAGACACTTGATCAGAACTGTCATTGCGAATTGGGCACGGCGTAGTTGAAGTGCATCTTACGTGCAAAAACAGCTCAGTATAAGCCTAAGAATCGGGTTCAAGAGTTTGAGTGAGGATTCGTCTGAAGCCATTACCACGCAGTTTGGATCAAATAAAATGCCATGAAGTACCCATGGAAAAATACCAGTACCACGCAGTGTCCGTCAAAGAAAAGAAAATACCATGGAGCTCCCAGTATGTCACAGTACCAGATTGCGGCAAACGCGCAAATACCTGAAGGATTGTAAATGCTCGGTGTAGGGGTTCTCGGCTTAGCACCGTGCCATGGCAGTAAAAGTGAATGATGGAAAAATGCAGGTACGTGGAGTTGATCAGACTCCATATCACCAGGAGCTGACAGTGTCTTCGTTGGGCAGTGTCTGTCAGTCGTGCACTGCCCCCTTGCGATCTGGACCTAAGAATTCAAAATGTTTTCGGAATTCTTTCAGGTTGAAAATGAGACAAAACCGCAGTGTAGAAGTTTTACATCTCTTCAGATGGTACACACACAGAGTGTAATGCACACAGGCTGCTTTTATTTGCACATACTTCAGACAAACACTGACCTACACCCACAAACAGACACAAACAGATAGACAGCACATGGACACACACACAAAAAAAAAGAAGCCCACACCAACACATAACAGCCTCTACACAGAAACGCTTTGTCACAGACCAGCTTTTACACAGAGCAGTTTTTACACGAGAGACCCGTGTAACCAGAGCAGCTTCTACACAAGAGACCTTTTATGCGGAACAGCTTTTACACAGAGACCTGTCTACACAGAACAGCTTTTGCACAATTTACTCGGAGCAGCGTTTACACGAAATCCGGTTTTACACAGAGCAACTTTTTCACAGATACTCAGATACCCTTTTGCACATGGCTTTACACGAGAGACCCTTTCACACAAAGCAGCACTTACACAGAGCAGTTTTACAAACAGACGCCGTTTTAGACACAGAGCAGTTTTTGCACAGAGAAGCTTTGAGGCAAAGACTCTTTTCAGACAAATGCCCCAAACTGCCCAAAAATGCAGTCAAAGACTGCACCTACCTCATCTTTACGGCACGTTTGGGCCAAACCTAACTTTCCTTTTTTTCTGGACAAAAAAAAGGGCTTAAAACCGCATCTACCTGATCTTCGTGGCAGCTTTGGGGCGCAACCTGAATCATTTACTTCATCCTCTAACGCCTGTGGGATGCTTTGAGGCACGGCATAGATCTTCAGATATTACTGCAAAAATGCAATGCAAACTACCTCTATCTCATCATCTTCGTGTCAGCTCTGGGGCGCAAGCTAGATCTGCAGATTGTATTGCAAAAATGCTGGGAAAACTGCATCTACCCCATCTTTGTGGTATCTGTGGGGCGCAGCCTAAATTCCATATTTCAGTGCAACATGAACTGAAAAGCGCATCTACCTGATCTACGTGACAGCTATGGGGCGCAACCTAAATCTGCAGATTTTGCTTTGAATTGCTATGAAAACTGCATCTACCCCATCTTTGTGCCTTTGGGGAGGTAGCCTATATCTGCAGATTGCATGATTGCAGTGAAAAAACACGCTGAAACTGCATCTACTTCATCTTCATGGCACACCGTTGCGCAGATCTGCTTTTGCAGCTTTTACACAGAGACCCTTTTGCACAGACCAGCTTTCACACAGATCCGCGTTTATACGGAGCAGCTTTACTCGGAGACTCTTGTAGACAAACCAGTTTTTGACAGGGCAGCTTTTTAAAAGCACTTTTGACACAGAGACCCTTGCACGCAAACTGCAAGACCAGTGAAAATAGCAATTTTACCTAACTTTTTGACGTTTACCCTCACTTTGTGCAAAAAGGTTGCGACCGACCAGTGAAAATGCGAAAGGGTTACGATGGATGCTTCAAAATCGCGTTGTTTCACCAGCTGTTGACACTTGACAGTCATTTCGTGCGAGAAGGTTGCGATGGGCGCTTCAAAATTGCAATCTTCGCCAGTTGTTGACACTTGACGGTGATTTCGTGCCAAAGGGTCGCAACTAGCGCGTCAAAGTTGCATATTTTTATCCAGCAGTTTTGACACTTGACCCTCATTTCGTGCGAAAGGGTCATGATGGACTTCCAAAGCTTGATTTTCTTAGTTTTTGAAGTTCGACCATCATGTCGTGCGAAGTGTTGCGATGGACGTTTCAAGATTGCAATTTTTCTCAGCGTTTGACGTTCTGGCCTCATTTCATGCGAAAGAGTTGCGTTTCGTGGTGATGCGTCGGCATCACCCCCGGCCTATATTTTAGACAAAAGCTAGAATTGGAAGAGACAGAGAGAGAAGAAGAAGAAGAAGAAGAAGAAGAAGAAGAAGAAGAAGAAGGAAAGACGGAAAGACGGAAAGACGGAAAGAAGGAAAGAAGGAAAGAAGGAAAGAAGGAAAGAAGGAAAGAAGGAAAGAAGGAAAGAAGGAAAGAAAGAGCAAATGGAGAGAGCAGACGGAGAGAGTAGACGGAGAGAGCAGACGGAGAGAGCAGACGGAGAGAGCAGCGGAGACAGTGACGGAGAGAGAGGGAGAAGATGTATATAAGACGTGCAAATGTAAAATGTGGAGATGTGATGTAATATGCATATAGATGTTTTCAATGATAATGTTTATCTCACCTCATTTCTTTTAGGAAAACCCTTCGCTCAAACGCTTTCGGGAAAAAGGCAGTGGTTGCAAAGTCTTGCTTTCCGTTCACAAGCATCCACTGTCACATCCGCTTGAAATCAATGCCGTCAAAGTCATCATGACTCTCTACAATTCTAGAGAAGGCTACACCGGACTGAACTCTCCCACCTCTTCCGCATCTGCTGGAGTGAGGCAGCGTAGTCCCACCACTCCTGATCGAAGAAAGAACTAGTTCCAGCTTAAAAGACATAGCCCAACACACATGAAGTCCAAATTTGTCAAATCTGCACAATTCTGCACAAATAATCCACTATACATATGAATATGAACCCTTGTTCCTGGCCTTGGGTTGCAGGAGCAGCCGAGGATGGGGCCGAAAATGAAGATGCACCATTTGCCTTCTGAGAATAGATTTCATGGAATAGAACAGTGTCATCTTCGATGATCTTAGATGGTCTTGGCATATCTTGGCAAGGCACCACTGCGCAGGGTGCTTCAGGGACTTCATCCGTTATCTCCTCAATGACCGGACCCTGTCAGCCAGTATCAGATGGTTCAAGTTGCAAAGTGAAGCTGCCGATTTTTATTTCTTGGGCAATGTGCGAGAAGACCGCCTGGTACGTATCAGCTGTGGCCTGTTCAACATTTGGTCCTGGGGTTTGCCCATCTGCACCTGCAGAGCTTGAAGCTTGAGAAGGACAAACAAAAAATATCAACAGAAACAGCCACTGCAATTCGTGTCAATACATGCCAGCACATGCGAGCACTGCGCAGCCATGCCTTTTTCACTGTCCGGGATGGAGAAGTTCATAGGGCTGTCCTCTACGAGACGCATCTCAATTAATTGGGTAGACTTGCTTCACCAGACAGCTGTCCACATGTGAAAAATTGAGAGCCTGTGTTCCTTGTAGGTTGCGGTCGCAAAAAGCTTTCATGGCCTTAGATGATAGCTCACGGGAACGGTAGATTGTTTGAGATGTCACAAGGAAATAACTCCGAATCCAAACAAATCCAAGTCTATAGCAATTCTGATTTGCATGGCTTGGAGTTTCACCAGCGAGCACAAGTTCCAGAAGTCTTAAGTGGAAATCTTGAGCTTGAGGCTTCGCAAGTCTCAAGCAGAGATGTGCAATCTGTTGTCCTCAGCTTGGATTGGTGTCGAAATCAGGACAGCTGGCAGTTGAACAAGGGAGAAACCTCTTCCTATCTTCATTTAACTTTCATTGGTCTGCTGCGCAAAGCACTACGAGCCTCTGCAAGTCCTGAAACCGTTCTGCAGGTAAAATTACTGGAACCGTCGGTACCCAGTTGTGATGTGGAATTCAGGTACTAATGGGTACAGTATTTCTGCGAGACCCTGTGCATCCCTCGCTTTAGGAGCCCTGCGTCTCAGCCTTCAGCAAGGGGATGGCAACATCAAAGAGCTCCTGTAGCAGGCTGAAATCACCACAACAGTTTGAAAAATGAAGAACGAGACAGTACAATGTGGCAGTAGCAGTAGATTGGCTAGTGAAACACATCAATCAGACGTGGATGCTATACTCTTGGCCCTTTCCGACGTCAGTGCTCGATCATCGTGGCATCTTTTGTTGCAAGAAGGACCAAGGAGGAAATAACAATGAACTATTTATCAGCGTAATGGGAACATGAAAGAAGAGGCAAATAACGCCAGGATATGTTAGGATATGGTCCGTCCAAATGTTTGGTCAGACCTTCCTGGCCCATCTGTCAGAGTGATTCTTCTCTTCTCTCATGGCAAAAACTCAATCCCTTTTGGCCGTCGCTTCTAGTCCTGGCTAGTGGTTTCTGGTCGTTGCTAGTCGTGTTTACGTCAATGAAGACCGTCAATCGTCCTTTCTTTTTGGTTCTGTCCTGTCTTATCTTTCTCATTAGCGCTCCTTGGCCTCCGTGTAGCGACCACCCCAGGATTTCAGCTCAGCTGCTGCCTGGCGCAAACTGCCCTACCAGAGCCACCAGGAATAGACATCCGAAAGTGAAGAGGAATGGCCCGTCACGGGACACCACTAACGCAACGAAGTACAGGAAGGCAGATGCACGAAGGCAAGGGAATGCAAACTGGGGAGTAAGAATCCAATAAATACTCTCAAGCTCTTCTGCTACTTTGAGTCGGAACATGTTCAACAAAGTCATAGACTAACAGATATAATAGTCAGAAACTTTAGAAAGCAAAAGTACAGTACAAGCAATGCATGGGTGGGCAAGTCAAGTGTAGGCATCCCAATTTCAGGCGCACTCCTTGCAATTTTCAGCAGCATGTGAAACACAAGTTGCGCATAGTTGCGCAATCCACGACTGTGCCTTGTAGTAAACAGCTGCATTGCCGTCCTTCGAAACCGAGGCCACAATGCTAAAGGGCATGAAAGGTGGACATCAGACAAGGTGAAAGAATCTTCTTCCTGTCAGCCAAGGTACCACTTCCGGTCACTTTTCTGTGAGAACAGACTACAACAATCTTCACCAAACAGTTTGTCAAAGCTTCAATTGAAGGTACTTTTGGTCATCGTGCTGCGCGGTATTGTTCCACAACACGGTCCCCTCTGAATTCTTGCAGCTACAGTTATATGTCATGGAACCCTTTGTTTGTTTTTGGAAGCTGTGTTGCTGCCTGTCAAATACAGACTTTGCCAACTACACTGACCAAAGATTACCAATGCCCAAATATATAAGTTCCGCGGTCTTTCCCCGACCTGCGGCAGCTCCTTTCGCACTCTCCCTACCACCTTGGGCAAAACAGAAGTTGATTCAAAAAGCAGCAATTAGGCAATTAGTTAGTAATTAGTCAAATCTATTTATACAAATTTGACAGGCCAGGCGGCCAGGCATACGATTTATACAGGCCATGTATACTGTATACACATACATCTACTGAGTCTACTGTCTGCATGCAAATGTGCGAACTGGGTTCAAACATCTGGAGCAAAACCCCCCACCATCAGGGATCAGACATAGTCAGTTGTGGCAAAGTAGTCGGCAAACCTCTGATTTTGGGATTTGGGCTTTTGCATGCTTTTGCAGCACTTAATCAACAAAGCAAGAAAGATATTGCAAGGTGCTGAAGGAGGGGCACCACACTGAGATCACTGTGGCAGGCACTTGGCGCGATCGATGTTTGCAGTCTCTTTCAAATGCCTGAAGGGAATGCCATGTGCGGCAGACTGTGCATGATTCAGGCGCATCATTGAAGACCAAATGCTCGCTCTTGTGCGGCGTGCAACATTGTCAGGGTACCTTACTGTGGTAAACTTTATGAGACATTGGCACAACGCAAGTGACCATTCTGCGCTTGAGCATTTTCTCAGCACCCAACGTGTCCATGAGCAGGTTGTGCACCTGCAGAGGCGATGCAAGGCTTGCAAATGATTCGGCAAATGCAAATGATGCATTTTTCACAGCTGAACAGTGAATCCGTCATTTCATCTCGTATGGCTGCGGGTTATCTAGCATTTAGCCGTGCCTCCAGTAATGTAACAAGATCCCAGGCGTCCTGCATCACGGACAGGCATATACAACGCAAGGCGTAGTGAAGCAACAGGCTTGCAGGACTTGCAGTACAGACTTGCACTTCGAGGCCCCCTCAAGGCCCTTTCTATGTCTTTTCAACGGGCAAACATGAAATGTGGTTGGCTGTGCAAATGTCTTCGAATGCATTTGCACAGCTTCGGGCCTTCATGGCTTCAAGCTCATAGGCCCTCTTCAAGGCCTGATGTTTTGGCAAAGCGAAAAGGACAAAACAAGGTTTCCTGCCCAAAGTTGGTTGAAACGAGATAAATACCCACTGGACACCTATACTCAAAAGCAGAATGCAGTACATCAAAGCTTAGTATTGCATATCAATATCAGAGTTTTCTCGCTGTAGCACTCTGGTGTCCATCCTGCCCTGCATCCCTCAGCTCATGTCTTCGGTTCAGGACCCAAAGCATTGAAAAGCATCAAAAAGCTACTATAGAGATGACCAATACAGGGAGCGGACGCATGCCAAATCACAGCAGCTCTCTGCGGCAATTTTTCGGCCACAAGAAAAAGCGGATTTATAGAGATGGCACAAATGACCCATGTTGTCACCTTCGCCAACGTCTGGACAGTACTTCTTCACTTAGCCTCTTGACCAGAGACCACAACATGTAGCACTGCATGAAGTGCCCAGAAATCGAAAGGCGCAGGCGCATGCCCAGGCGACTTTGACGCTCACAGTGTGCAGCCTTCTGACGCCTTTTTGCAGTTGAGGGAGCCATGTAGGAAGCTTGAAGTGCTTTGAAGCTGCCATGTAGGAACCGGTCAAATCAGTCGCTTCTTCGTAGTGTGCCGTATCATGGGTCAGCTGCAGAACGCTGCTGTGAGTCAGCATTCTGAAATCGATCTCTGATGACATCCAGAGCCTGATGGAGCGTCTTCCCTCCGGCCAACATCTCTGACAATAATACCTGCACATGTTGATGTTGAAGGTACTGACGTAGTGTTTTGGCGTACTTGGGTATGCGGTCAGCTGGTTTGATGTCAGTATCAATGACGGTCAAACGTCCCCACAAGCCAGTCTCTCCAACTGGGGCATATCCAAGACTTTCATAGGAGTCAAGATCTTCACCATGTTCTGGCCGCCTTACGTTGACAATCAATGACATGTCATGAATAGCGCGGCCCAGCAAGAACAATGCCAGCACCAGGTCTGGATGCACGGCTAAAGCCTGGTATGCATCCAACACGAGGCCCATGGCTACTCTATCGCAGGATGTTTTCTGCAAGTCTTCCAGGAGCGCCTTCACAGGATTCACAGGCTTCGCAATGCACTTCCCTTCTGCGTCTGTGTCGTCGTCGTTTTTTGCCTCGTAATTCAGCGCCTTCTCAAAAGCTGCTGCGCTGAGTTCCTTCGGTGACCCCGCTGCCTCGTAGAGCTGCTGCATCAAGTCTTCCACAGCGCGACCAGCGGCCAACAAAGCCAAGGCTCGCAGCTTTCCGAACAGCTCAGCAGAATTGAAAAGCACCTGAAAAACAGAATTGTCACACAATTGTCAAACTTATCAACGTAATCAAGGTTTTCGCCAAAAATGAATGATTCAAACTGATTTAAGGTAATTCAAAGTGATTGAATTCTCAAACGACAAATTGCAAAGTGCGCTTCAACACCAGATACTCAGAGAGTGCTGCAACAATTTGGCTAGGAATGCATGTCGGCTGGGAGGCACGTGACAATGACATGCTTGGCCATGGATCTTGGAATCCCCTAGGTCCCAGGCATTCTGGCAAATAAAAATGGCAACATAGTAGCTTCACAAATTTTCCTTCGTTGCAACAAGTTTCCTTGAGGAAAGATTTGCTTGAGTGGTGAGGGTCCGAATACTCATGCCACACACGCTGGCATGTGCCGCTTCAAACAGTGACGTCAGCAAAAAGTATCAATGAGGTCTTCAACCTGGCTTAGCAGCTGCTCATAATGCGGGATTTTGTAAAGGCAAGCAATTCAAATTTGGCCCTGCCTCACACAAGTCATCCAACGCGGCATCAGGCACCAGGTGAGCGTCACGAGTCTCCTGCCCCAGCAGTCGAAAGTTGTTTTGTCTAGCATCCCTGCTTGCCCCTCGCAAAAAATCTAGCTCTTCGCGAAGTTGTTGCTTGTCTTGGTGAAGCACTGCCCGAAAAAAACGCACTGGATTGTATTTCGACAAAGACTTCTTCTTCATTGGGTAGTCAATGCACTGCAACATCGTAAAGCGTGGGACATCAGGAATTCCACATTCCGGCACGCCACAATCTGCAATACCAACTTTGGGTTTGATCTCAAAGCTGAGGCCATTTGGGCAAAAACTCAAATCAGTGCACAGCATTGCTGGCATATCTGGATCATCCAAGTCGACAACATTCACAGCCGCATCATTCTCAATGCGATCAGGAGGTCGGGCGCTTTGGATCACATCACTCTTAATAAAAGCACTCAGCTCAGCATCAACTTGCATAAGACGTCCAGGCTGTATATAGCCATCCTAGGATGCAAGAAAAATAGGAGGTGCATAGAAACAAATCATCTATATACTATACCCTACTTCTGGGAGCAAAAGAGGGCTTAAAAAGTTGTTCTAAGTGATTGTGCTTAGGTGCCAACAAGGGTTGCAAAACCGACCGTTGAAAATACGAATCCTCCTGGATTTGCCTTTTGGCCTCGTGATTCTTGACGCCCTTGCGCAACCGAAGCACACAGCCTCGAAAATCATCGCAGTCGCCCGTGTATCTCAACACCAGATTTGCACCTCCTTCATTGACATACTCCCATAGCAGTCCTGCCTTGGAGATGTGGCTAGACATGGCTAGACATAGCACTGGGAAGTTTCGGTTTGGGCACGACCAGAGCCGAGAGCTGCAGGATGACACATCAATCCAACCGTTTTGCTGTCCACTGCTTTCACATCTTTTTAGAATACTGTGCTTTGCATCCCATGAAGGCTTGACATCTTTTTCAAGTGGTCATGACTCTGTCATGTTCCGGAGAGTTATTTGCCGCCTTCTGCGCATCTTCTCGCTTCCTCTGCCCCCACAGCACTTTTCCGAGCTCATGATAGGCACTGGCAGTCAAAGGCCTCAAAGTGAGCAATTGTCTCTTGGAACATGGGCCGAAACGACACAAGATAAAGCTCCGTCAGCTGGGTTCACCACGATGTCTCGCCGCAGGTGATCTGTCAGATTCACAACTAAAATCAGTTGAATAGATTACATACGTGGGCGCACACGCGAACACTGATTCAAGCAATGCATTTAGACAGGATAGGATAGGATAGGATAGGGTAGGGTAGGGTAGGGTAGGATAGGATAGGATGGGATAGATAGCTGGGCTGAAGACCCAATCAGCTTACGCTGCTGGGGAAAAAAGAGTGAATCACAACGCCCTCGAAAGTATTTAAAGCAACTGCAGTAAATGATAAAGATCCAATTCCACTACAATGAATAATAATAGTGATGATATTAATAACAAGAGAGATGGTGCTGTTGATAATTGTGCTTTGGAAGAAATACCACAAACCTGCAGTGAACGTTCAGACTCGCATCTTGCATAATGTGTCCCACAAATGGCTATGGCTCAAAAAACGGGTATGGATCGGTACTCTTCAAAAGGGTATGGATCGAGGGTATGGATCGGGGATATGGATCAGGGGTATGGATCGCCTGTGGGTCCGGGGTATGGATCGGGACCTTACATTTTTAGCTGCAGCCAAATCAATCTCTACAATCAATAAGATGTATTGGTCCAATGATTATAATTAAGAGGCTGTTCGTTGTAAGCAGCTTAATTTGATGGAATTTGCTCTTAACGACCTGTGTCCATTGCTCAATGGGAATACAATTCTTGTTGTAAGCACAAGTCGGAAAATCTTCTCTGACTATATTTGCATAGTATAGACTGTACCTGATGAAAAAACAAGGAGATATAAAACCCGATTCTGAACATGCATTGGACAAAGGCATTGTCAATGCTGCTGGTGAAACAATCAATGAAAGGGGGATGATATAGAAATGCTATGGAACTGCTAAAGTGTGCTCTTCAATGCTGTATTTGTACAAGGACCTCTCTCAAAAGAAAGAATGAAAGAAATCCAGACGAATATATAGCCGCAAAAAGGACGGAAGAGATGTAGACTGTCTGTAGACTCCAGAATTTACTGTTTGAGTCGAAGCGCCTCATACATCTCGACTGCCTCACGGATGTATGTCTCCGCCTGAAATGACACAAAGCTCATACAGTGCACCTGGCAACTTACCTGGATTTGTGATGCTTTGCGATTCGTCTCATTTTTTTCCGCTGTATTGCTGTGGGAGCGGTTCCTTTGGTCTGTTTGGCTTTCTTCAGCTTCTAGGATTCTAGAAGACGTTCCAAAACCAAAATAAAACCTGCGCCTGCTTCAGGTTCCCCAGCTTGGCATAGATCTTGGCACAAGAGATGCCTGCCTCGAATAGGATCTTGGCCCCAAGCTGCTGCGATGTGTGACAAGTCACTCGAATTCAGCTCCCTTCAAGTCTCAACACCCGGAGTCATTGCACCCTGTATACGTGCAGATTCTCTCTCTCCATCGCCGTCCATACATGCAGACTCTATTGCTTATCGTCTTTCCATCCCAGAATGCAAAAATTTCCGGATGCACGTCGCACCTTCGCCTGCAAAGAGGCAGGAGCACCATGTGCACGCTCCTGTGCTAGCGCCCAAGGCAATCAGCCGTGGATTGGGACGCAGACTGCTCACTCCACCAAGTTGGCAAAGCACAAACAGTCACTTTCAAAAGCTCCACCAAGTCTACGAAACGGCAAATTGATTAAGCATCCAACAAGCATTCCAAAGCCCTATATCATATGCCTTGTAGAACTCGTACGCCTTGAGGCAGACCTGATGCGCTCTGTCAACAGGTCACCAAGCCAGCTGCATGCTAAGGTAGACCTGAAGAGCTCAGGCTGCAGCTGGAAGAGCTTCATTGTGCTTTCCCAAGCGGTCCTGCTGCACAATGACTGCACAATCTGCGGTGACCAAGCAGAATGACCAAGCCGAACATAAGATGAACATAGGATGAACATAATAAACCACCGTGAACCACCAGCACACCCCAGCACACCAAGCCAGTCCCTGACGATACCAAGCCCCAGTAGCACCTCATTTTGCATCCGCAAGGAACACCCACAAAATGATTCGAAGATGTCAAAAGGCCGAATCAAAAGGGTTTAATGAAACGGTTTAAATCGGTTTAATGCATGATCTCTTCAAACACCTAGAAGGACCTAGACCACACCGAGGGCTTGGCTCCACCTCGATTCCCCTGCATGGTGACTCTACAAACACCAAAATTTCTTGACACATGACCGCAAGGTTCGAAGAAGTAGCTTTTAGTCCACAGCGCCACAACATCTCAATGTCTCTACATGTCTTTGCATTCCTTCCAGCTTGAGCGTAAAAGTTTGTGGCCTTATTCATGCCAGCTTCCTGCTCAATGAATTTCAAGGCCTCGGCAGAACCCAGATTCTGACAACTGAGAAGCACAGCACGGCAGGAAGAATTGCAGTCCAAGACTTGGCCTCACTGCGCGTTACTAGACACAGCATCACACCCGGTCACTTCCGGTCACTTCCGGTCACAGCCGACCTGTCGCAAATAGTCCTCTGCCTTCTCAAAGTCGCCCAGCGAGTTGTACGTGTGCCTGTGCGCATGGCGCGCATGGCTAGCCCTAGCCGCTTACTGGCCCAGCCGCCCAGCCACTTTGCGGCCCCGCTTAGTCGATCAACAGAACTGGACGACCGTTTTGGCACTTGGGAGAACATCTGTCACACTTCCGGAACAGGCCCGCTGTGTCGCGGATCGCAATGACTCAGCAACCGGCGCTATGTTCTCACAAAGGGCTGCACCTTTACTCACCAAACAAAAGATCCAAACAAAGCTGTCATAGAATAAAGTGCATGCGTTCCTAAATTTCCAAGCAAACATTGCATCTGATCACCAAATCTGAATTGCTTGGAATGACCTTCTGAGTTCCATGCTTTTGCCCAAATATCCTTCCATCTCCTCAGTTGCATCGCCCCCTGGCCACTAGCATCAGCGGCCTTCAATCTCTGAGCAGCAGTCGCACCAGGCGAACATCAGCACAGTGAGCACTTCTGTGAAATTGGACTGCCGAAAGTATTACAAATATATACACACATATATATATATATATGTATATATTTATATATATATATATCCAGGCAAAGCTACAGGACCAGATAGGATCGATCCTGCTGTGTGTCGAGCAGCCCCGGCTTTGTTAGCCCGACACACTTACAGCCAGCTGCTCAAATTGACGCTCCATGGGCATGAGTCTTTGGAACATAAAGGTGTTCTACATGCAGTTTGGAAAAACAAAGGTCCCCGAGACTGCTGCTCTTCCTATCGCAGCATTCTGGTGTCGAGTCACATCAGAAAATGCCTACATCGTAGTCTCCGTCAGCACCAGTATTCTGTCTTTTCCCATTTTGCTCAATGAGAACAACTTGGAGGACAACCTCGTGCACCAGTCACGCTCGGGGTCCACATGGGCAGGGCCTTCTTGCGCTCCCGACGTTCGCAAGGGCACAGCGTGGCGATGTTGTACCTTGACCTCACAGAGGCTTTCTATCGGATTTTGAGGCCTCTGGCCTTGGGAAGCCCAGTTTCCGATGAACAAATCGCACATGTAGGTGCAAGGCTTGGTCTCTCTGAAGGGCTCCTGATTGATCTACATCGACATCTTGCTGAACCCTCTGCTGTGGAACAAGCTGGACTCCCGGCGCATTTGCTGAATGCCGTGAGAGCGGTGCACACAGATACCCATTTTCGGGTTAAGTGGTCAGATGGACTGCTGTCGAACGACCTTAGGGTCGCGACCCGGCGACTGTTTTGCAGATTTCGTCTTTTCATTCCTCTGGGGACGTCTGCTTCACAGCCTGCAGGCTCGCATCGAAGAGCTCGGCATGAGTGAGTATGTTCCGAAGTTGGACGGGTTCTGCTTGGCACTTCCTCCTGAACACGATCATCAGAGCTTTCTGGGTCCGACATGGATGGACGACACGTGTGTCTGTGCCGCTGATGTTTGTCCTTGGGCACTAGAACACAAGGTCGGCCACATTGCGAGTGTGCTTCTGGATCTCTGTGGCTCACATGGTCTTGCTGCCAACTTGAGTGCTGGGAAAACGGAGGTTCTTCTTTCACTACAAGGCAGAGGTTCACGTGCCCTGAAGATCAAGTACTTTGGCCCATCCTCAGACCGGACCATGTTGGTCGTGGGAGAAGTGGCTATGAAGAAAGTTCGACAATCGTCAAGAAGCTCGACGTCGATTTGGCATTGCTCAACAGGCCTTTAGTCAACATCGACGGTATCTTCTTGGTAACCCGCAACTTTCCCTACGAAGACGAGCAGAACTCTTGGAAGTCAAAATGCCCAAAACGCCTCTGGTGCGGAGCATTTTTGGCAGTTGAGATGTCGAAAAACACGCACGCCGTTTTGGCGTGAAGCACGTTTTGAGCATGGGACATTTGAAGAGGATCTGCAGAGATATATTCCGCGTGGCAGGCGCACAACAAGAGACATATCAATGTTAAGAGGTCAGGGCGCTGATTTCCTGAGGGGTGTTGCATTCTGGAGCATCAGATCTTCAGCTTTGTTGGGATAATTTTGCGTGACAGGTGCAGCACTTCGTACGACTTGGCTTCACTTTTTCGTGGCAGGCGCAGTACTTAGACAGATGGAGTGGAAAATTGCAAAACCCATTGGTCCGAGGCCGTCAGCTCCACAATCAACTCTCCATTTTCAAAGGAAGCCTCGCAGGATTGCTGCGTTTTTGATATTGTCAGCTTAGAAAATGGAGGAAGTCTCGCAGATTGCGCCGGTTCAAAAACTTAAACCTACACTAAACTATATTACATTACCTCACACTGCAGCACACTACAGCTACAACTAGAACTACAATTAAACCTACAACTACATCTACATGTACAACTACAGCTAAACAACAACTACAGCTACAACTACAACTACACACCGCACTACAAATACAACTACAAGACTAAAACAACAACAACAACAACAACAACAACAACAACAACAACAACAACAACAACACCAACAGCAACAGGCAACAGGCAACAGGCAACAGGCAACAGGCAACAGGCAACAGGCAACAGGCAACAGGCAACAGGCAACAGGCAACAGGCAACAGGCA
>BGPT01000754.1:148938-168420 GCA_003297045.1 Symbiodinium sp. clade C Y103
GGCTGTAGTTGTAGCTGTAGTGGTAGTTGTGGTGGTAATGTAGTTGCAGTTGTAGCTGTAGGTGTTGTAATTGTTGTAGTTGTAGTTGTAGCTGTCATGTAGTTGAAGTTGTAGCTGCATTAGTTGTAGTTGTAGTTGTTGTAGTTGTAGTTGTAATTGTTGTGGTTGTTGTAGTTGTAGTTGTAGTTGCAGCTGTGCTTGTACTTGTAGTTGTGGTCTAGTCACATCCAAACTTCGAAAATTGACCCGAAACCCTCAGGCTTTTGCACTTTTGACTTGGAAATGTGCTTCGCGCCACAACGGCGTGCACTGTTTCGACATCGAACCGTCATCGAATCGTCAAAAAGCGGTCCGAGCCCGTCAGTTTTCTACCATTTTCACTTCCAAGTGCTTCGCGCCACAACGCCGTGCACTTTTTCCACATCTCAACTTCCAAAAGTGGTCCGAGCATGTGGTGCTTTTAACACGTTCACTTCCAAATGTGCTTCGCGCCACAGTGCCGTACCCTTTTTCGACATCTCAACTTTCAAAACTGCTCCGAGAATGGTGTGGCTTCTCACTTTTCACTTACAAATGTGCTTCGCGCCACAACGCCGTGCACTTTTTCAACATTGCAACTTCCAGCTCCGAACCCCCACAGTTTCTAACACTTTTTACTTCCAAATGTGCTTCGCGCCACAACGCCGTGCACTTTTTCAACATCGCAACTTCCAGCTCCGAAGCCCGCAGTTTCTAACTTTTTTTACTTCCAAATGTGCTTTGCGCCACAGCGCCGTGCACTTTTTGAACATCTGAACTTCCAAAAGCGGTCCGAACCCGACGGTTTTTCACACTTTTTACTTGCAAATGCGCTTCGAGCCACAAGGGCGTGCAATTTTTCCTGTCTCATCTCACCAGATGTCTCCGCACCCGCCGCTTTAGCGAGCCTACTTTTCGACCCTCCGGAGCCACAAAACATTGGAAAAACACAGTGTTTCGCGNAGATGTCTCCGCACCCGCCGCTTTAGCGAGCCTACTTTTCGACCCTCCGGAGCCACAAAACATTGGAAAAACACAGTGTTTCGCGACTTTCCTATCTTTCCGCGCACCTGCATCTTCTCTCTTCTGACTTTCTCATCTTCTGACTTTCTCCATCTTCTGACATCGTTCATGGCTGTGCTTTTCCATCTGTCCATATTGTCGGAAGGTTTAGCTTCTAAACTTCCTTCGACGACGACGACGACGACGACGACTACTACTACTACTCCTCCTACTACCACCATTGCTACTAGTAAGGTCTAGGCTTGTCTAGTCTCATCTCGTCCTGGTGCTCCTCGCCATCCTCATCAACCTCATCCTCACCGTCATGATGGTCGTCGCCATCATCAAATCATCATCATCATCCTCCTGCTCCTCCTCCTCATCCTCTTCTGTTCTCGTCCATCCTTCTTCCTCCTCCCCTGTCCGTCTTCTCTTCCGTTCCCCCAGCTCGCCCCTGGGATGCACCCTTTTTCCACGTTTTTCCCCATGTTTTGCGACGTTATTTTCCATGTTTTTCCACGTTTTCTCCACGTTTTCTTGCGTGTTCTCGCATGTTGGGTCATCTGCCACCCCCACTCCTTTCTGTTCCATCTCCACGGTCTTCGACGGGGAAGCTTTTACACAGAGAAGCTTTTGCACAGAAGAGTTTTTACACAGAGAAGCTTTTACAGAGAGAAGCTTTTACACAGAAGAGTTTCTAATTCTACACAGAGAAGTTTTTACACAGAGAAGCTTTTACACAGAGAAGCTTTTACACAGAGAAGCTTTTACACAGAGACGTTTTCACACAGAGGAGCTTTTACACACAGAAGCTTTTACACACTGGAGCTTTCGCACACAAAAAAAAACCTTGGGTTCGAAAACACATCGCATCACACCCTGAGTTTCCGTACTTACCGCCACAGAGGGCCGGCGGAATGCCGAAGGCTTTTAAATACTTGCCTGTACGTAGACGTGAGAGATGGCATCTAGGCGTGTGTGTGTGTGTGTGACTCTGGGTGTGGTGTTCATAATCGTAGTGTTTAGTGATTCTGCATGCTGTGCACATAAAAACCTCGCAAACAATTTGTATATACGACCTTTACATACATGTTCTCATATGCGCCCCCCGCTGCAAATGTTCAGTCAGGCTAGGAGGCAGGCGTGGAACAATGGCAATGCTTCGCGAAACCTGGACTGCTTCCAACCTGGGAAAGTCAGACTTTGTTCAGCTGAACTGCCTTCCCTTCCACCTCCTAGAAGTCCTTCCTACAAGTCCTTCCCACACTTCCTTCCGGCAGGTCCCACTGTCCTATCGTCAAGTTCCAAGAATCCTGCGTACGAAGGCCAGGGCCTGAATTCCCTTCATGTAAAACTTGTCCCCACGTTTGCGACAAACGGGAACTACCTGCACCACCGCATCACTGTGATCTGGCTGTCCGGGCCGAATAAAAACCAAGAACTACATTGCAAATGCCCCACCTGCTCCAAGTAGTCTGAAAGCCTTGGCCACATTCTAGCAGACTTGTATGCTCTGCAGTCGCCAAGTTCCAAGGACCGCAAGGTGTTGATGTTGTTAGCTTCAGCCATTTGGCACTTTTGTACAGCTCACCTTTCAACACTTTGGGCTTGGACGAGCCTAGGCGCTGCATTTGCAGTACGTGCACAAAGCGTCTCTGCATAGAACCCTTTGGGAACTTGCATGGACCTGAACGATCCGAATTTTCCCAGACCATTGAATGGAGTTTCCTCCAGGTCAAAAGGCCTTGGTGCAACTTTTGGAATATGTTGAAGCTGGTGGTCTCGCTGGCAGGCAGTCACTCCGGTGACAGCTTCTTTGAGCCCACCAACTTGCGCTTGCAATGCCCAGGCGCTTCGGCTGCTGCCCTGCAAATCTTGGAAAGTTTTTCTTGTTGTGATTTCAGCTTCTTGGCGGAGACTTTGTACATGAACCTCCGCATCGAGGACAGCACGAGCTGTTCGGATGTCAGCTTTCTGAAGGTGATTTGACAACTCTTCTCGTTGAAAGGCTTCAAGCTCCAAGATCTCCTGCATTTCAACCACGATGTCCTTAATTTGAGCCTCGATTTCTTCACGTTTTTTTTGCGCATCCTCAGCCCGAGCCTCAGCTGCCAGCACCACCGCGTGACCTTCCTGCCGGATCTGCTGCGCTCGGCTTTGAAACAACGACTCCTCCTTCGCAATGACTCGCTTGTGCTCTTTCTCCACTTCCTGGGTCTTTTGTTTCTTTTTGGTCATGCCTACTCATGCCCACACACACACACAACAGCACACGCACAGACTTGCAATCAAGCTTGGAGATGTGAAGTGGCATTGTTTCCCAGCCAGGACACAAAGAGAATTGCACATATTGGCGGGGAAAAAACACAGCGTATTCCCATGCATCCAGCATGTTCGTTTTGCACGACCGGACGGCTGCACGCCCCACCCCCTCTGACGCAAGTGAAAAGAAGCTTGCAGACGGGTACAGATCTTACTTTGACGCCAGGCTTGTGGAAAAATTCTGAGGACAAAACAAGAAGCAAAACACGATACCCGTTGGTATACTCCGTGCTACTTCGGGTAACGCATGACTAACGCATGACTACCGCCCACCAAAGACCCAAAGCGCACACGATCAACAAAGACCACCCCCTGCCGGTGCCCCTGCCGGTGCCCCTGCCATTGACGAATTAACACGATCAACACAGCGTCAACACGAATCATCAAAGTTGATCAACGCATTATCAATGCCAATAAGCTCCTCTGCTGGCCATAGTTCCACCATGTTCCACCAACGACACGGCCAAAGCAAACAAAACCCATGCACCCATCACTCAACAAGGTGTCATCAGGCACAACTAAACCATCCAGATAGCAACCGACATGTCACTGCAATCTCTGCTTCCATAAGGCTTCAGTGAGGCAGGGTCCCAAGTGCTCTTGGGAGAAAGTCTGTTTTGAAATGAACATCCTGAGTGCGTCCAAAGACCTCTGCAGCAGCTTCTGCCAGCGCATGCCGAGTTTCCGCCTGCAACGCTTGAAATTCGTATGCATCCTGATCTTTCACTGGACCTTGTTTCCAAAATGCGTAAACAAACCACTGCAACCGAACCAGTACCAGATGCGACGAGAAACCTTTGAGGAAAAAACACTGGTCGTGGATCTTGAACAAGGGATTTGCCTTGTTCTTTGCCCGTTCAGGGAGTTCACACTTGTTTGGAAAGGTCTTGGCTTGCTAAAATGCCGAATGTAAAGAGTGGAGTGCAGAGTGTGGAGTGGGGAGTTTCAAGTGTGGAGTGCAGGCTCTACAGCGTGGAGTGTAGATTGTGGAGTGGAGACTGTAAACCGCAGAGTGCAGTGTAAAGCGTAAAGTGTGGAGTGTAGAGTGGGGAGTGGGGAATGGGAGTGTCGAGTGGGGAGTGGGGAGTGTAAAGTGCAAAGTGCAAAGTATGGGGTGTGAAGTGTGAAATGTGAGGTGTAGAGTGTAGAGTGTGTAAAGACTGTATATGGAATGTCTTTGGAATGTATTTGGAATGTCGAAAGAATGTATATGGAGCCTATACGGAGTGTGTAGAGAGTGTAGAAAGTTCTATACAGACGTTTACGAATGAAGACAGAGTGAATGTAGAGTGTGTGTCTTGCCTATGGCCTGTAACAGCAGCACCATTTAGGGCACGATTTGGTGCACGAAGAATTGCAGAAAAAAAACGATTTGGTGCACGAAGAAACGCCAAAAAAAAACACGATGTGGTGCACGAAGAATTGCAGAAAAAAGCACGATATGGTGCACGAAGAAACACAGAAAAAAGCACGATATGTGGCACGAAGAAAGACAAAAAAAAGAGCACGCTTTGGCGCACGAAGAAATCAAAAAAACACGTGATGGGTGCTGCATGAGGAAATTCAAAAAAAACAAGTCTTTCCGGTGCAAAAAATGGTGGTATAAATTGCGGTTTATCTTTATAAAACAGCCAAAAAAAAAACTAAAAAAAACACGATTTAGCCCAAAAAATTATGATTTGAAGCACCATTTGGAGCACGATGAATTTGGTTCTTTTTCCTTTGCCAATCCAGAGGCTGGCGCAAGCAAGCAAAAAAAGTGCGGCGTTTAGCCAAGAAAAGCGCACATCTTGAAATTGTGGTGCGTGATGTGTGAGAACCAGAAATTGCTACAGTTGAGCTGGGCCGACGGGCTTTGTAGTCCTAAGTGTCCTATATGTTCCCGAACTGCCGTAATCCTTTTGTGAAAAAAATGTGAATTCATGGTGCACCATTTGGAGGTCGTGTTTAGTAAGGAACCCTTTTACTGACTGTTNGAACTGCCGTAATCCTTTTGTGAAAAAAATGTGAATTCATGGTGCACCATTTGGAGGTCGTGTTTAGTAAGGAACCCTTTTACTGACTGTTACAGGCCATGGGCAAGAGTCCTGGTCTGTGAGGCAGGGTGTGGGGTGTAGAATGTGGAGTATAGTCTGGAGTCCGAATGTAAACTGTAGAGCCTGGAGTGTCAAGGGTAGAGTGCACAGTATGGAGGAATCTGTAAAGTGTAGAGTGCCGGGTGTGGGCCGACGTGGGGTGTAAAGTGTGGAGTATTGTAGCACAATACAAAATGTAGATTGTGGAGTGTGGAGAGTCTAGTGTGGCGTGTAGAGTGTAGGGTGGGGTAGAATGTGGAGTAGCATGTGGAGCGTGAAGTGTGAAGTGTGGAGTGTGGAGTGCATGGTGTGGAGTGTAGAGTGTGGAGTTCAAAGTGTGAAATATTGTATTGTACACCTGCCACGCAACATGGCGCAGACCACAAACGCAACATCGCACCTCGCGCAGGCATGCCGTTGTGGAAAGAGCACATTGCAAACACACAAATGTTCCAAGCACTGCGCCCGCCACAAAATTTGCACTTTGTCACCACTTGATGCAGCAGTTCCCATGAGATTTGCAAAACACATGCAGCAAACCACGTCTACGGTCTACGGCTTAAAGTGTTGCGCCAGGCGCCAGCCATCAAAAATAAATATGGACATCTTTGAAGTCTAGCACCTGGCAGGAACACAACAATCCTCTTCAGAAGCGCGATCGAAAGTATTTCGACTGTCACACGGAACGCCTTTAGACGCTTTATTAAACACGTCGGAATGTCACAAATCTCCACGCCTGCCACGCAAAACGACATTTAACGTCTTTCAAGACCTCCCAAAACAGACAGCTTTTGCAGCAGTCGCTATACGCATGGCCATATTGCCTGACTTGGGGGCAGTTGCAGACGGTTGCGAAAATCTGCGATCACCAAAGCAAACTTGAGTGAACCAACCTCCACCCCCAGAACCCCCCCCACAAAACAAGGGGAACCAGAGAACCCGAAAGCAAAACGACAACAAACTAATCGGATTAATGAGTGGTTGCTGGCGCCCCCCCTTCCTCCCTTTGCCACCAACTTTTGAAAATTTGAGATCATGAAGGCATGCGTCATGCGTCTGCAAGCTTTGCGGCATGGTTTTCATGTGCGGACAGAGGCTACGCCAGTGGCCCAACTCTCTAGGAAACTAGACGACAGTGTGGCCAGAAAGGAAGCAGGAGGGAGAAGACAAGAAGATAAAACACACAAAAATATACTGTACTTATAAAAGATGATGCACCACCACCACCACCACCACCACCACCACCACCACCACCACCACCACGTGGTGGTGCTGATGATGATGATGATGATGATGATGATGATGATGATGATGATGAGAATGATCGCTGACGTGGGTCAAACGTCAAAATATATGCATATTTGATGCTTTCTGTCCCCACAGGAAGTTTGCTCCAGATTTGGTACCTGAGTGAAAATCAGAATGACGCGAGATACTGGAGGTTTTGTAGAGAAGATTTAATACACAGAGGCCTCTATTTACACGGAGAAGCCTTACACACAAGACTTTTACACAGAGGAGTCTTTACACACAGAAACTTTTACACAGAGCAATTTTTGCACACAGACGCTTTTACACACAAATGTTTTTACATGCAGAGGCTTTGACACACAGGAGCTTTTATCCACAGAAGCCTTTACGCCGTATACAGAAACTGTTACAATCTTTTATACACATATTTTTTTGCACACAGGAGCTTTTACACAGAGAATCCTTGCCACAAAACCACTTTTTCAAAGAGAAACTTTTGCACAGAGGAGCCTTTACCTACACAGAGCCGCCTTTACACGCAGAGGCTTTTACACGCAGAAACTTTTACACAGAAACTTTTAAACAGAAAAGCCTTCACACAGAGAAACCCTCACACACAGAAGCTTTTACACACAATGTCTTTTACACACCGGAACCTTTATACAGAGAAACTTTTACACAGAGAAACCTTTTACATACAGAAGTTTTTACGCGCAGAAGGGTTTACACAGAGAAGCCCTTTTGCACGGGAAAGTTCTTACACACAGAAACTTCTACACGAAGAAGCCTTTACACAGAGCAGCTTTTCACACAGGAGTTTTTGCACACAGAAGCTTTTACACAGAAACTTTTAATCAGAGAAGCCTTCACATAGACAAACCCTTACAAACAGCAGCTTTTACACACAATGCCTTTTACACTGGGAACCTTTACACAGAGAAACTTTTACACAGAGAGAGAGAGAGAGAAAGAAACCTTTTACATATAGGAGTTTTACGCGCAGCAGGGTTTACACACAGACGCCTTTACACACAGAACCATTTGCACACAGAAGCTCTTGCACGCAGGAGAAACCCTTACACACAGCTTTACACAGAGCAGCTTTTAAACCGTCCGCACACCCGCTCCCTTGGGCAGGCTGTCCGCAGCAGTCCGCAAGCTCGCTCATCCCCACCGGGCCCTTCTCCCCGTCCCCAACAGAAGAAGGATCAAAAAAAATAATGAGGGACCAAAAAAAATATTAAGGAAACCATTTGTGGGAAGGGTAGGGGTTGCGGCATTCAAGGCTGGATCAAAAAAAACATAAATAAGGATCAAACAAATAAACGATTTGAACCTGTCATTCAGATGTAATTGACTTTGGATGCGTATGCGTGTGATCAAAAGTACATGAAGGATAGTAGATGTACAAATGGCTTTGGATAAAAGAAGCGGGAGGAGCTAATTTGTATACGTATGTGTCTGTGATCAAAAGACATGAAGGATAGTAGATGTACAAATGGGCATGCTTGGCCTTGGATAAAAGAAGCGGGAGGAGCTCTACGTATTTGTGTGATCAAAAGTACATGAAGGATAGTAGACTTACAAATGCGCATGCTTCCCCTTCCTTTTTCCCTCCTTCCTTCCTCAATGTTTTTCTTGATCCCTATTAATGTTTTTTTGATCCCTAAAAATGTGTTTTTTGATGTCTACGCCTGTCCCCAACCGTCCGCGCATCGAAGCTCGCTCATCCCCACCCGCTTCTTCTCCCCACCCATTTCCATCCATTGCCTTGCTCCCACGCCGTCCGCAGCAGTCCGCACATCCAACCTCGCTCATCCTCGCTGGGCCCTTTTCCATGCACCCACGCCGTCACCACCTTCCGCGCATCCAAGCTCGCTCATCCCCACTAGCTTATTCTACCCACCCATTTCCACCCGCTCCCTTGGGCAGGCTGTCCGCAGCAGCCCGCAAGCTCGCTCATCACCGCCGGGCCCTTCCCTTGAGCCCGCGCTGCCCGCAACCGTCCGCACATCCAAGCTCCCTCATACCAGGCCCTTTTCCCAGTCCATTTCCACCCACTCCCTTGCGCCCACGCCGTCTGCAACCGTCCGCGCATCGTCACTGAGCTCTTCTCCCTACCCATTTCCACCAACCCTCCATTTCCACCCACTCCCTTGCACACCGCCCGCGCATCGAAGCTCGCTCATCACCACCGAGCGCTTTTTCCTTTCCCTTCCTTTCTCTTCCTTTCCCTTGCTGCCACACCGTCCGCACACCACCGTGCAAATCAGCTCGCTCCCCACGCGGTTTACCAAACAACACGAGAACCCAAGCATCGAAGATGCATTTGGGAAAAAAGAGAATCCTTTGCCACGATTCAGGAAAAAGGTAGCTTTCTGTGGCTTTCTGGCACTCCGTCCAGCCTTCTCAATCCGCAGCTCCATTTTTCGGAGACGTTCAGTTCGGTCCTGTTCGATCTCTGTGATCATTCGAGTCTCCGGTCTCATGGCCGCTTGGCCGTGGTACTGTGAACCTTGGGCTCTCTTGAGCTACCTTGGGCCACCTTGGGCCAAATGGCAGAAGAAGCGGCTCATGATCATTGCAAAAGCCCTTTCAGTGGCTTCCCAGTCTAGGAAACAAACTACCATAGACTTTGGACTCTATATAATTATTCCAAGGTGTCTTTTATCTTTTTCGAATCGGTCACTGTGCTTGTAAGAACAAAAGATGGGGTTCGAAGGAACAAAGCTGGGCTCTGCAACCCTCAAGAAGCTCATGACTAGCGTTGTGGCGCAGACTTGTTCAGCCGGTACAGCTGAATGCAGTTGTCGAAGAGGGCGAAGAAGGTATTCAACGTCTCCTCAGAGGCAACCTCAAAAACCTCCACCCCTTGCCTTTCACCATTCGTTCGTGCGACCAGCAGATAGAGCCTTCAAATGAACCAGTTGCGACACTGACATTACATGACATTACGGCAAAGAAGCCAATTGCGGTGGAAACGGCCAACAAACCAGAGATGCAACCAACAGGTCTCAAATATACTGTCAAAAGTGAAGGTCAAAGCCGTCGGATGAGATCCTCGGAGTCGATTCCACGCCTTGGAGTCATTTGTTTTTCGAATCTCTGGGTCTTGCAAGTTGTGTTTGCAAGCGTCCTTTGAAAAAGCAAGAAGGCAAACCTTTGGGAGAGCGACCGGCAGGCCAGAGTAGTCAGTTCCGAGGCGAATGCTCTGCAACCAGCTTCTGGTATCTGGCTTCAAGTTTTTTCTCATTCTCCAGCTGTTCCTCGACCTGAAGTTTCCGTCGTAAAATCTTGATTCAAACGCCACTCAAAAAACTATGTCCAAGGTTCCCCACTCTTTCAGGGTCGTCATCATCATGTTCAAGCTGCATGACATCAAAGTTATCGTCCATTACCTTTCGTACGGCGAAGGCAGGAGCCAGAAGGCAGGAGCCAGAGCACTCAACAGTCGAATCATGCCAATGCCATATGCTGCCATCTACTGCTCTCTGCATTTCCCACTTTCCAAGGTATTTGCATCTGCACCAGGCATTGACTGCTCCTCCTCTTTGGTGAGGGCCCTGAGAAAGAGATCAAAATCAAATTTATCACAAGATATAAAGTCATTAATTGACTCATTAACGCTCGCAATCACGTGCATTTGTTTGCACAGTCATGCAGCAAGCATCCCTAATAACTTGCCTGGCAGAACGCCCTTTGTCGCAAAATTCAAGCAACTCCCCCCTTTAGTCTTTGTTGAAGTTGATTCAATGCTCCCAGTGGCACAGATACAAGAAAATCCAGATCGTAAAACAGCATCCTGAGTGGTTTGCCATGTAAGAGCCACAGCATCATCTCGTTTCAGCTCTAGGGCGCTTTCAAGGTCACAGATGTCAAAAAAATTCGCTGCCCACTATGTGTCCAAGACCCACGAACGCACTCATCTCACAGTTTCAGCCTCCATTTCACTTGTTTTTTCTTGCAGAGGTTCACAACCTGTTGACTTGTGGCGTCTGCAAGTCTTCAGCATTGTGCAGTTTGACATAACTTGAATATAGTCACTGCGAGTTCCCGTTTGCCAAGGTGCGGACCAATGTTTTGGTGGCTCCAACTTCAATTTGCCAGTCAGACCTCTTCCGCTTTTCCAATGCAAGTGGTTGACATTCAATGGGTGCAAAATGGTTTGATTTTTTCCCTGACCCGTTTGGGGAAGTATGTTCTGCTTCTATCTTGGGGCTAGGATTCTGTACGAAATGCCGCACCAGGGCCATGTTTTGACAGCCCCCCCTCTTTTGCGATTTGTGCCAGGCATGTTTCTGATTGTGGCCACACTTGTGGTGCTGCTGCTGCTGCTGCTGCTGCTGCTGCTGCTGCTGCTGCTGCCGCCGCCGCCGCGGCTGCTGCTGCTGCTGCTGCTGCTGCTGCTGCTGCTGCTGCTGCTGCTGCTGTCGCTGTTCTCCTTTCTTGTTTTTGTTCTTCTTCTTATTCGTCTGCTTCTTTTTCTTCTTCTTCTTCTTTTTCTTCTTCTTCTTCTTCTTCTTCTTCTTCTTCTTCTTCTTCGTCTTCTTCTTCTTCTTCTTCTTCTTCTTCTTCTCCTTGTTGTTCTCCTTGTTGTTCTGGGTTTTGTTCTTGGTCTTGGTCTAAGGCTTGTTTAACGTTGTTTTAGGAATGATTTTGGGTTGGTTTGGGGGTTATTGACGATTGGCTTAGGATTTATCGAGGGCTGGTTAAGGGTTGATAATTTATAGGATTTATTGAAGGTTCATAATATACAGGATTTATTGAGGGTTGGTTTAGGGCTCACAATTTATAGCGATTATTGAGGGTTGGTTTAGGGCTCATGTATGGTCAATTTATGGTTGATGTGGGGTTTTATTCATGGTTGGTTTAGGATTCATGTATGTTGATTCAATGTTGGTTTTGAAATTGCTTTGGGTTTGGGGATTGTTTAGCATTGGTCTAGGGTCTATTTAAGGTTCGTTTAGGTTAGATGTGTTTCAAAACTTGTTTAAATCTCTTCCAGCTTGTTAGAGTTTTAGTTAGAATTTTTACAAGGCCCGGAGAGAGAGAAACCAAACACACAAACAGGTACAGAGAATGTGTTAATGTGGTTTTGCAACTTTCTTCGGTGAGCCCAGACATTTGTCAGGAGGGGGAGAACACTTCTCCCCATTTTGTGGTGTGATGTTGGAGTTCGTCTCTCTTGGCATTTGTCGTTCTTATTTACAATGTTTCGCTGCTGTTTGCACACTGCTGGTAGCAGCATTGACAAGGTTGAATCTCTGATGTGAAGTAAAGGAGCAGAAAAGCGAAAGCAGAAAAGCAGCACAGCGGAAGCAGAAGCAAAAAGGAGAAAAACAAAAGCAGAGAAGAAGAAGCAAAGGAACCCAGAAGCAAAAGCAGAGAAGCAGGAAAGCAAAAGAGGGGAAGCAGAAGAAAAGGAACAAAAAGGCAAAAGTAGAGGAGATGCTCAAGAGCCAAGGGGCGAATTAGCAAAGAATGAATGGGAAAAAAGAAGCAGCGAAGCGAAAAGGCGAAGCCGTAGGAAAGGAAGCAAAAGCAAAGGCTAGATCAATCAGCCAGACACAAATCTTAAAAATCAAAAAACAGGTCAGGAAATGCAAAGAACTGCCCTCCGACATTCAATTCAAGTCTGCACGGTGCTGTCTTTTTTTCATAGGCTCCAGCTCATCAACATTCACCTCAGGAGGCCAAGTGTCTGGAGCTTACAAAGCAAATCCATGCAGCTTGCTTGTGCAAATTTCGTTGCTCTACCTCCACGGCTATGTCGGCTCCGCAGTCTCAAAATTGAGAATAACCCATAGCCACAGCTACGCAAGTCCGTTGCAAGCAGCTAGACATAGTTGTATTGCTTCAGACTTTTTGAATCTATTTGAGGCTCTGGCTTTCCCGCACAGCTCCTCATTGAAGACGCTTCCTCGAAGCGTGGATGAGCAAACATGTCAATCTACAATCTACCACCTCTGAAATCCAAGTATGCTAAGCAGCACACTCCCAGCTATCACAACCTCAAGTCACCAGGTTGATCCCAACCGCATCACAACCAAAGTCTTCAACATAGGTCCCGAGTGCTCCGGTCTTTTCAAGTGCCGCTGGAACTGGCAATGATTTCCAAGCTGCGGGTCTATTCGGGGTGGGAGCATCAGTGTTTGATGCGGCCGGTTTGCGAATTCAAACCAAGCATTTCAACTGCCTCACGCAAGGCCGTGAGGGAGCCTAAAGGGCCTAAAGGGCTGAAAGAACTCATCGTTTCAATTTGAACTTGTGTATTCCATCGCGCGGTGGCGATGGTGTTCGGCATCTGTTCGGCTCAGAAGCTGACATGTGCCCAACTTCTTCCCATAACCTCAGCGGATAAAACGCAGAATCAGTTCAGTACAAAAAGGAACCAGCATTGAAAGCTGACATTCGCCTGTGATTTGCTTGAGCACCCTACCCGCACGAAGTTGTCTCCACCGTGACTGGCTGTAAGTCACCAGACATGCTCAGGAGGCTGCAATCCGACCCAAATTCGCTGAGACCAAATGGCGAAATGGGCCCCGCATTGGCTTCAGCTTGATGGTGCCCACACTCAGGAAGGCCTGAAAAGTGCCAGCATTAACACAAGAGACTGTAGGAGCAAAATCTGCGAAGGTAAGGACAAACAGATAAAGCACTTCTTCCTATGAACACGGTAGACAGCTAGATAAGATAAATAGGATAGATACAATAGATAGGATAGATACAATAGATAGGATAGATACAATAGATAGGTAGGATGGATAGGATAGATAGCATAGATAGGATATATAGGATGGAAAAAGAAAGAATAGGAAAGGAGAGGATAGATAGGATAGATGGGGAGGTAGGAAATATAGGATAGATAGGATATATTGCATAGGTAGAATAGGTAGGGTAGGTACGATAGGTACGATAGATAGGATAGGTACGATAGATAAGATAGATAGGATAGATAGGATAGATAGGATAGATAGATAGATAGGATAAATAAGCTAGATTGGATAGATAGCATAGATAGGAAAAAAAATCCACCATAGAGAGATAGGATAGATAGGATAGATAGGATAGAGGGGATATATAGGATAGAGAAGGTAGAGAGGATAGACAAGATAGATAAGATAGAGAAGATGGATAGGATAGATAGGATAGATAGGATAGATAGGATAGATAGGATAGATAGGATAGATAGGATAGGTAGGATAGATAGGATAGATAGGATAGATAGGATAGATAGGATAGATAGGATAGATAGGATAGATAGGATAGAGAGGATAGAGAGGATAGAGAGAGAGAGAGAGATAGATAGATAGATAGATAGATAAATAGATAGATAGATAGATAGATAGGAAAGATAGGAGAGATAGAGATAGGATAGACAGGAAAGATGGGATAGATATATAGGATAGAGATAGATGACAGATGGGATAGATAGGGTAGATAGGGTAGGATAGGATAGTACAGGATAGGATATGATAGGATAGAAAGGATAAATAGGATAGATAGGATAGGTAGGATAGATAGGTAGATCCATCGGTCCATAGATAGATGGAATAGGATAGATAGGAAACAGCAGATAGAGAGGATAGATAGGATAGAGAAGATGGAGAGGATAGAGAGGATAGATAAGATAGATAGGACAGATAGGATAGAAACGATAGATAGGATAAATAAGATAGATTGGATAGATAGATAGGATAGATAGGATAGATGGGATAGATAGGATAGAAAGGATAAAAAGGATAAATAGATAGATCCATCGATCCATAGAGAGATAGAAAAGCATAGATAGGATAGAGAAGATACAGAAGATAGAGGGGTTATGATATATAGGATAGAGAAGATAGAGAGGATAGACAGGATAGATAAGATAGAGAAGATGGATAGGATAGATAGGATAGATAGGCTGGAATGGATAGATATGATAGAGAGATAGAGAGGAAAGATAGGATAGATAGGATAGATAGGATAGATAGGATAGAGATGATAGATGAGATAGATAGGATGGATAGGATAGGTACGATAGATAGGATAGATAGGATGGGTAGGATAGAGAAGATAAGGAGGACAGATAGGTTGGTCGATAGAGAGCCAGAACAGGACAGGTAGGATAGACAGGATAGATAGATAGGAGAGATAGGAGGATAGAGATAGAATAGATAAGATAGATAGGGTAGATAGGATAGATAGGATAAATAGGATGGAGAATATAGAGAATATAGAGAGGATAGGTAAGATAGAGAAGATAGAGAGGATAGAGAGGATAGATGAGATAGATAGGATAGATAGGTAAGATAGTTCTATAGCTAAGATACTTCTATAAATAAGCTACTTCTATAGATAAGATATATTCTTCTATAGATAAAATACTTCTATAGATAAAATACTTCTAAAGATAAGATAATCCTATAGATAAGTTACATCTATAGGTATGATACTTCTATAGATACTTCTACCGATACTTCTATAGAAACTTCTGTAGATAGATACTTCTATAGACAAGTAGATAGATAGATAGATAGATAGATAGATAGATAGATACATAGATACATGGATAGGAAAGATAATCAGATAGGAGATTAAGGACAAATAGCATAGATAAGATAGGAAAGGATTCGGTAGGGGATCAAAGGATAGGATAGGATAGGATAGGATAGATCGATAGATCGGTCGATTGATAGACAGATTGGATAGATGGATAGATAGGAAGGTAGATAGATAGATAGATAGATGGATAGTGAGGCAGATAGGATATATAGGATAGATAGAGTAGATAGGATAGGTAGGATAGATGGGATAGATTGGATAGATAGGACAGATGGGATAGATAGGAAAGATAGGATAGGATACGATAGGGTAGGATAGTGTACAATAGATAGGATAGATAGAATAGATAAGATAGATAGGACAGATGGGATGGGATAGGATAGGATAGGATAGAGATAGGAGATAGGAGATAGGATGGACAGGATAGATAGATAGACACATGGATAGATAGATAGATAGATAGATAGATGGATGGATGGATGGATGGATGGATAGATAGATAAATGGATAGATAGAAAAAAAAAGATAAAAAGATGAAAAGATACATAGATTGATTCATTGAATGACAAAAAAGAATGATAGATCGATCGAACGATCAATAAATAGATAGAATGATTGATTGAGAGATAGAGAGAGAGAGAGAGAGATGGATAGAAAGATAGTAAATAAATAGATAGATAGATAGATAGATTGTTTGGATAGATAGATAGGATAGATAGGAAAGATAGATAGTTAGATAGATAGATACATAGATAGACACATAGATACTGTGAAAGATGGACAGATAGATTGATTGGCATAATAGGATTGATAGGAAAGAGAGATAGGGAAAAAAAGATGAAATCAACAGATAGAGAAATAGATAGATGGATGGATGGATAGATAGATAGATAGATAGAAGGAAAGACAGATAGATAGATGGATACATACATAGATAGATAGGATAGACAGGATAGATAGGATAGGTAGGATGGATAGGATAGATAGGATGGATAGGATAGATAGGATAGACAGGACAGATAGATAGGTCGATAGATAGATAGAATACGATAGGTATGGATAGGTATGGATAGGTTGGATAGATAGGATAGATAGATAGGAGAGATAGGAGAGATTTATGGATAGGATAGATAGGATAGATGGGATAGATGGGATAGATGGGATAGGATAGGATTTGAAACGATAGATAGGATAGATGGGATGGATAGGATAACGGTGTAGGATAGATGGGATAGATGGGATAGGATAGGATATGAAAGGATAGAAAGGATTGATGGGATAGATGGGATGGGAAAGGATTTGATAAGATAGATAGGATAGATAGGGTAGGTAGGATATAAAGGATAGATAGGATTTATAGCATAGGTAGGATAGGTATGATAGATAGGATAGGATAGGTGCCATAGATAGGATAGATAGGGTATTTCCCCAACAGCGTTAGCTCAGGGGTCTCAGCCCAGATAAGGTTCGGTGCAGCTTCCGGTGCGGTTCCGGTGCAGGTTCCGGACGGGTTCCGGAAGGTTCCGGGAGGTTCCAGAAGGTCTTGGTGTAGGTTCCGGGCTGGTTCCGGTATGTTGCGGTGTGGGTTCCGGGTTGGTTCAAGAAGGTTCTGGGAGGGGCGGTGCAGTTTCGTTTTGGGTTCCGGGCTGGTTCCGGGGCTGGTTCGGGATGTTGCGGTGCTGTATTGCGCTGCGAGTTCTGGGCTGGTTCCGAAAGGTTCCGGGTGGTTCTGGTGCTGGTTCCGGGCTGGTTCTGGGATACTGCGGCGTGGATTACAGGATGGTTTTGGGATGTTGCGGGGCGGGTTCCGAGCTGGTTCCGGGATGTTGCGGTGCGGTTCCGGTGTTGGTTCCGGAAGGTTCCGGGAAGTTGTAGTGCGGTTCCAGGCCGGTTCCATGGTTCCGAGCTGTTGCGGTGTGGGTTCCAAGCTGATTCCAGGATGTTGCGGCGCAGTTCCGGTGATGGTGCCGGACTGGTTTTGGGATGGTTCCGAACCCGGCTAGTTCGGGCATGTTGCGGCATGAGGTCCGAGCTGCTTCCTGGCTGGTTCCTGATGTCGCGGCGTGGGTTCCTGGATCGTTCCGGGCTGGTTCCAGGATGTTGCGGTGCGGTTTCGGGCTGGTCCGGAAGGTTCCGGGAGGTTGCGGTGTGGGTTCCGGGCTGGTTCTAGCATGTCGCGGTGCTGGGTTCCGCGCTGGTTCCAGGGTGATTCTGTGTGGGTTCAGCTGGTTCCGGGTCTGGGAGGTTGCAATGCGGTTCCACGCCGGTTCCGGGATGTTGCGGTGTGGGTTCCAGGGTGCTTTTGAGAAATGAAAAACAAAAGGCGCTGGAATGGGGCGCTCAAACATTTGCAAGGAAAAGTAGCCTCATGGTCACATGGTCATTTTTTTGCCAGCAGTTGCGGTACTTGAGTGTGGGCGTTGAGTCACATTCAGAATCATCGGGATCCAGCATCCGGCTCAAAGAGAAAAGAAACACATTTGCACAACATATCACTGACAAATGGTTAAACAATACCAGTAGTACCGCACAAGGCGGTGGCGGAAGTTTTCAGGAATAGCACACTATAGGGGAGGTGAGTTGTTGTGAGTCATGGATGGCAGAGCAGATCCACTGATGGAGCAAAAGGTGGTTGGAGCGTCGGCCTATCTATCTGTCTATCTATCTGGCTNTGTGAGTCATGGATGGCAGAGCAGATCCACTGATGGAGCAAAAGGTGGTTGGAGCGTCGGCCTATCTATCTGTCTATCTATCTGGCTGCCTAACTGACTAACTGACTAACTGACTAACTGATTGACGCACTGACTAACTAACTAACAAACTAACTAACTGACTCACTGACTAACTGACGAACTGACTAACTGACTAACTGACTAACTGACGAACTGACTAACTGACTAACTGACTANACTAACAAACTAACTAACTGACTCACTGACTAACTGACGAACTGACTAACTGACTAACTGACTAACTGACGAACTGACTAACTGACTAACTGACTAAGTCACTACCTAACTAACTAACTAACTAACTAACTAACTAACTAACTAACTAACTAACTAACTAACTAACTAACTAACTAGCTAACTAGCTAACTAGCTAACTAGCTAACTAGCTAACTAGCTGACTAGCTGACTAACTGACTCACTGACTAACTGACTAACTGACTCACTGACTCACTGACTCACTGACTCACTGACTAACTGACTAACTGACTCACTGACTCACTGACTAACTGACTAACTGACTCACTGACTCACTGACTCACTGACTCACTGACTAACTGACTAACTGACTCACTGACTCACTGACTAACTGACTAACTGACTAACTGACGAACTGACGAACTGACGAACTGACTAACTGACTAACTGACTAAGTCACTAAGTCACTAAGTCACTAACTAACTAACTGACTAACTAACTAACTAACTAACTAACTAACTGACTAACTGACTGACTAACTGACTAACTGACTAACTGACTAACTGACTAACTGACTAACTGACTAACTGACTAACTGANGGACTAACTAACTAACTAACTAACTGACTGACTGACTGACTGACTGACTGACTGACTGACTGACTGACTGACGAACTGACTAACTGACTAACTGACTAAGTGACTAACTGACTAACTGACTGATTGACTAACTGACTAACTGACTAACAAACTACCTAACTGACTAACTGACTAACTGAGCAACTGACAAACTGACTGACTGACTAACTGACTAACTGACTAACTGACTAACTGACTGACAAACTGACTAACTGACAAACTAACTAACTAAGTTGTTAAGTGGTTAAGTTGTTAAGTTGTTAAGTTGTTCAGTTGTTCAATGGTTAAGTTGTTAAGTTGTTAAGTTGTTAAGTTGTTAAGTTGTTAAGTTGTTAGTTCAGTTAGTTAACTGACATCGCAAAATTTGCTTAAAACCCTGAGTTTTTGACACTTTTTACTTCCAAATGTGCTTGGCGCCACAACGGCGTGCACTTTTTCGAAATCGGATGGCCATCGAATCGTCCAAAAGTCACCCATGAACACCCTGCTGCCCAGCCATCATCGGATCAGCGGATCAGCCAGCGGATCAGCGGATCAGCGGATCAGCGGATCAGCCAGCGGATCAGCGNTCACCCATGAACACCCTGCTGCCCAGCCATCATCGGATCAGCGGATCAGCCAGCGGATCAGCGGATCAGCGGATCAGCGGATCAGCCAGCGGATCAGCGGATCAGCGGATCAGCGGATCAGCCAGCGGATCA
>BGPT01000754.1:183025-218890 GCA_003297045.1 Symbiodinium sp. clade C Y103
TCATGGCTGCCATAGCCCATCGCGGCCCTGCTGGGGTTTGATATATGTAAGTACCTCCATCTGCCTAGCGATGCATCGATAATTCTATAGTGTATTTGTCACACTATGTATCTATATATGTCTCTCCCTCTCTCTCTCTCTGTCTGTGTCTTTGCGCCTTTCTCTGCCCCCGTCATGGCTGCCATAGCCCATGGCGGGTCTGGGGGGGGGGGGTTGAACCCGCGGGGGGGGGGGGAAAGGTTCGAAGGGAAAAATCATTCCCAAACAGGGGGCCCCGAAACCAGTTCGGCGTGAAAATCACGCGAGCTGCATCCAGTCTCCCGGCAATACATAGCTAAAGCTAATCCAACTCCAGCTAGCAAGCTAGCTTTCGTGATAAATAGATATAAATAGATATGCATAGATATAAATAGATATAAATAGATATAGGTAGGTAGGCAGGCAGGTAGGTAGAAAGGCGGAGAGATGGATAGATGATAGATGGTTGGATGGATAGATGGATAGATGGATAGATGGAAGATGGATGAAAGGAAGGGTGGATGAACGGATAAACGGACAGATAGATAGATGGATAGATGAACGAGGGGCAAACCGGAAAATCATAAAAATGGATCACTGGACAACTGGATAGCTGGTTCTGGTAGATGCATATAAACTACATGATACATGCAGTATACATCAAACAGCCCCCCCCCCACCGAACGCCTGAGGATTCTGGTCTCTTTTTCCAACCGGATGTGCTATCCTTCTGATCGGTTGCATTGGTAGTTTGGACCACTTAGGACCCCTTTGGGCACCTTCAAAGTCTATGAGTTTATATTAGTATAAGGTGTCAATCCTGTGATAATATATTGTACCCCATGCGCACCGTGAGATACACACATATCTCTCCACTTGTTGAATGTTCTTCCTTTGCGGAGCTCATGTGCTCATGTGCCCACAGCAAGCGGCCCATGCCAAAGGCAGCTTACAGCAATGACCCAAAGAAACCCCCAAAAAATGATACTTGTTTCTTGCTGGATACAGGGATGTGTCGAGGCCCCAATGCCTAAAATGTGGCTCTGAAACCATCCAGGAAATCCAAATCACCGAATTTTGTGCCAACTCTTTTCAACTAACTACTAAGTTTAGGCCGAGTTGGAAGCTATCTTTCTTTTAGCGTCCTTCCACTGACTGACCTGTTCGTCAAAGGGCGCAGCTTGTGTCATTACCTTTTCTCCCTCAACTTCCACTTGGGAACTCGAGAAGGGGCATGAAAACACTTTTCATTTGCAAGGACACTTCCATTCCAAAATGCAATGACCATGCTAATGCTGTCCTAGAAACTACATCTAAATTGTGCAAGCATTGTGCAAGCAATCAAGATTTAGGATGATTTAGGCAGTGTGCATCTCCTTGGTGCGAACGGCTTTGAGTTGGGGTCTGAGGCTTGTTGTGAGTTAGGTGTGTTTACGTGGATAGATGTTACTGGTGCCATACAAATACATAGAAAGGTTAAGTTAAATTAGTTAAGTGCATAGTATCATCCGTTGACTCGCGAAACGTTTGAATGGCAGTATTGTGAAGAACTCGACGACGGTTGGCCCAGCGAAGATGAGCAAGATGACCAGATCAGGTCAATGTAATACGGATGTTCGATATAACACTGATAAAAGAGATTGGTAACAACAATGTAGCAGCTGATCCTGTGGGAGATGGAAGATGTCAGATGTTAAGTTTCGAAGATGTCAAGATGTGAAGATGAAAGATGAAGCGATGCATGAAACATGAAGAAATGACAGGAGGGTAAGAAAAAAAGAACGCATGCATCTCAAAGAGAACGTTGCATGTTATATTTATATGAACCATGGGCCCATGGGTTGATACAAACAGGTGAAGGAAGATGGAGAAATACGAAAGGAGGAAGAAAGGATCTAGGAATCCTGGTGATGGAATGTGCCAGAGACAGATTTACATACAGACGCTCTTACGCCGACACACTACCACGCATAGGCATACTTACTACACTCATTTAATGCCGTTTCAACAGACGTTTTTACACACAGATCACTTGACACAACGATGCCTTTGCACATGGACGCCTTTACACACAGACGCTTGCACGGGACTGACACACAGACGCTTTGACACGCGCGCGCTTTCAAACGCAGACTCCTTTACACACAGATGAATTGATCAATCACGTTTTTCTTGTAAACGCCTTTTACACACAGACGTTTTTACACACAAACCCCTTTTACACACAGACTCTTTTACACACAGAAACTTTGACACACAAACCAAACCCCTTTCACACATAGACGTTTCACACACAAAACCCTTTACACACAGACGCTTTTACACAGAGACGCTATTACACACAGAAGCATGTACACACAGACCCTGTTTTTGTACAAACAGACGCTTTTACACACAGCAGCGTTGACACACAGACGTGCTTACACACAGACACTTTTGTGCACACAAACGTTTTTTACACACAGACGCTTTTACACACAAACCCCTTGTACACACAGACCCTTTTACACACAGAAACTTTTACACACAAACCCCTTTTACACACAAACGGTTTTTTACATACAAGCCTTTTACACACAGACACATTTACACAGAAACCTCTTTTTCACACAGACGCTTTTACACGCAAACGTTTTTGCAGACATTTACACACACAAGCCTTTCCACACAGACACTTTTACACACAAACCCCCTTTACACCAAACGCTTATACACATGGACGCATTTACACGGAGATGCTTTTACACACAGAAGCATTAACACACAGAAGCATGTACACAGAGATGCTTTTACACACAGACAGGTTATACACACAGACGCTTTTTCACACAGACGCTTTTACACACAGAAGCGTTTACACACAGAAGTGCTTACACACGGACACTGTTTGTTATACACAAGGGCGCTTTTACGATTTCACGGTTGCAAACAAAAGGATACAACGAAACTTCTCATTATGCTGGGGAACCCGGCGCGGGACACCACAAAAACGCAATTTTACCGCAGTCTTTGACGATCGAACCCCATTTCTTGCGTAAGGGTTGCGCGCGGCTGATGGACACCACAAAATCGCAATATTATATACCACAGGTTTTGACGATCGAACCGCATTTCGTGTGTAAGGGCTGCCCGCGGCTGACAAAACTCGCAATTTTACCTCAGTTTTTGACGATCAAACCCCATTTCGTGCAATACTGTCGCATTTTCGTGATCGCTCCCTGGCACCGCCCGCCTTAAGAAAGAATATATAACAGAAAAAAAGAGAGACGAGGGAGAAGAGAGAGAGAGAGAGAGGAAAAAAAATGAAAAAAGAAAAAGCGAGAGAAGATATGCAGATGTGAAGATATGCAGATGTGAGATATGCAGATGTGAGATATGCAGATGTAAGATGTGCAGATGTAAGATGTGCAGATGTGAAGATATGCAGATGTGAGATATGCAGATGCACAGTAAGATACGCAGATGTGAGATATGCAGATGCAAGATGTGAAGATATCCAGATGTGAAGATATGCAGATGCACAGTAAGAAACGCAGATGTGAGATATGCAGATGTAACATGTACAGATGTAAGATATGCAGATGTGAAGATATGCACATGTGAAGATATGCAGATGCACAGTAAAATACACAGATGTGAGATATGCAGATGTAAGATATGCAGATGTGAAGATATGCAGATGTGAAGATATGCAGATGCACAGTAAGATACGCAGATGTGAGATATGCAGATGTAAGATGTGCAGATGTAAGATGTGCAGATGTGCAGATGTGAAGATATGCAGATGTGAGATTTGCAGATGTGAGATTTGCAGATGTAAGATGTGCAAATGTAAGATATGCAAGTGTGAGATATGCAGATGCAAGATGTGAAGAAATGCAGATGTGAAGATATGCAGATGCACAGTAAGATACGCAGATGTGAGATATGCAGATGTAAGATGTGCAGATGTAAGATGTGCAGATGTAAGATGTGCAGATGTAAGATATGCAGATGTGAAGATATGCAGATGTAAAGGTATGCAGATGAAAGATGTGGAGATATGCAGATGTGAGATATGCAGATGCAAGATGTGAAGTGAAGAGATGCAGATGTGAAGATATGCAGATGCACAGTAAGATACGCAGATGTGAGATATGCAGATGTAAGATGTGCAGATGTAAGATTTGCAGATGTAAGATATGCAGATGTAAGATATGCAGATGTAAGATATGCAGATGCCAGATATGCAGATGTCAAGATATGCAGATGTGAAGATATGCAGATGTAAGATGTGCAGATGTAAGATGTGCAGATGTGAAGATATGCAGATGTAAAGATATGCAGATGCAGGGTAAGATATGCAGATGTGAGATATGCAGATGCAAGATGTGAAGATATGCAGATGTGAAGATATGCAGATGCACAGTAAGATACGCAGATGTGAGATATGCAGATGTAAGATATGCAGATGCGAAGATATGCAGATGTCAAGATGTGCAGATGTGAAGATATGCAGATGTAAGATGTGCAGATGTAAAGATATGCAGATGTAAGATGTGCAGATGTAAGATGTGCAGATGTGAAGATATGCAGATGTGAGAAATGCAGATGTAAGATGTGCAGATGTAAGATATGCAGATGTGAAGATATGCAGATGCACAGTAAGATACGCAGATGTGAGATATGCAGATGTAAGATGTGCAGATGTGAAGATATGCAGATGTGAGATTTGCAGATGCACAGTAAGATACGCAGATGTGAGATATGCAGATGTAAGATGTGCAGATGTAAGATTTGCAGATGTGAAGATATGCAGATGTAAAGATATGCAGATGTGAAGATATGCAGAAGTGAAGATATGCAGATGTAAGATATGCAGATGNAGATGTAAGATTTGCAGATGTGAAGATATGCAGATGTAAAGATATGCAGATGTGAAGATATGCAGAAGTGAAGATATGCAGATGTAAGATATGCAGATGTAAGATTTGCAGATGTGAAGATATGCAGATGTAAGATGTGCAGATGTGCAGAGATGCAGATGTGAAGATGTGCAGATGTGAAGAGATGCAGATGTGAAGATATGCAGATGCACAGTAAGATACGCAGATGTGAGATATGCAGATGTAAGATGTGCAGATGTAAGATTTGCAGATGTNGTGAAGAGATGCAGATGTGAAGATATGCAGATGCACAGTAAGATACGCAGATGTGAGATATGCAGATGTAAGATGTGCAGATGTAAGATTTGCAGATGTGAAGATGTGCAGATGTAAGATATGCAGAAGTGAAGATATGCAGATGTAAGATATGCAGATGCACAGTAAGATACGCAGATGTGAGATATGCAGATGTAAGATGTGCAGATGTAAGATTTGCAGATGTGAATATGTGCAGATGTATATAAGATATGCAGAAGTGAAGATATGCAGATGTAAGATATGCAGAGAAACCCCCCTCCCAGGCGTCCCCCCAAAAACATAAACCAAGGATTTTTTGCTGGGGGGGGGGCAGGGGTGGCACGCTAGAATTCTACGAAATATGTTTTTCGATGCTCCGATTTGGATTTGCGATTCTTGCTCCGCGGTACGAGCATACCAAGCACAGCCCACGCAAACATATGCCAGCCAACAATGTAAGGATGTGTTAGTTTGGTGAAAGAATCTCTGGCTTGGAGCAAAATGCCTCCGCTCCTGGCTCCAAACAAAAATTGTCCCAAATTCTGCGTATGTGTGGGTGCTCGCGCCTGCTTTTAAACAATTTTTTTTGAAGGAGCCGGACATTAGTGGCCAGCTGACTACACTGGCAAGCACAGTGGGGGTCCTCGAAAACATGCCTGTGGGACAACATGGACAACTTTGAGCTCACCAAAAATCAAGTTGGAAAACACAAAAAGAAATGCGCAACAACTGGAGATGTCAGAAACCACGTCCGGAAGCACAAGAAACGGAGGTCATCAAAAATCACACTTGTACTGGTTTGCTTTGTCTGTTGGTGACGTCCTGCAGATCTGAATCTCGAAAAAAAATGTTCCAGAAAATGTGTACAGAATTGACAGTTGTGTGGCCCTTCCTGATGACCAAGTAGCAAGACTTGGAATCTTGCGACTACTAGTAGGAATAGGAAGCACACGATTATAATATGCAATATAAGATCTTCACAGTTCAGACACATAATGCAACACAAAACCATACATTACACAAGCACAAATACTGGTGTACCCGTGTATGTGGGCATGTAAGCATGGAAGTATGTTGGTATGGTCTGGTATTGGATGGTACCACATGCTGTGGCACGGCTGTGTAACATAGTGAAAGTCCGCCCGCACCGAAAGTGCCGGAGCATGGTCGTTTAGGGGTGGAGCAAACGAATGAATCAACGAATCATGCTACAGCTTCAGCTTGCAGGAAGTGGTCCCGTTCGAAACCGACCAACCACCAAAAAGAGATTCCCACTGTGGTCGTTGACAGTTTTTCATTTCGGTGCAGCATCGTCGAAATCCACCGTTTCGACCCTACATGTCCGCAACATGGGCTCAACTTGGGGCCACTTGGGCCCAACATGGCGCAACTGGCAACTAGCCCCAAGTAGGACCAGCTTGGGAGCAACTTTGGCCCAAGTTGATAGACGGCTCAACATGAAAGCCGCAAAACGGGCGCTTTCACTGATGTTTCCCACGCTTTTTGGGCATCCACGAAGCTTCGTGCTGAGCAATGCTCCCTATGTCATGTCTACTTCGGGCCCACCTTCCGCTAAATGGGCTCCAAGTTGCGCCATGTTGGACATGGTTTGGACCTACCTGTGCCAGCTTGGGCCCAACCTCAGCCCATCGTGACCAATTGGCTCCAACTTGGGCGCAAGTTGGGTCCATCATGGCGCAACTCGGGCCCAACTTAGCCCTCTCTTGGGGGCAGCCGGGCCACAGGGCCAAGTTGCGTCATGTTAGCCCCAACTTGCGCCCAAACGTACCCAAGTTGCATTGCGCCATGTTGGACCGCAGTTGGGGCGAAGTTGGGCCCAAGTTGGAGCCAAGTGGCCCGAGTTCGGCGCAAGTTCGGCCCTCGGGCCCAAATCGGCTGGTGTTTTGGCCCAACTTAAGGCCAAGTAACGCCATGTTTTTCACCCCGCATGCCCAACTACCATACTCCTCAACTTCAAAAAGCCGTCCCTGACCTGCACAATTTCCATTCCCGCTTCCAAGCCGTAGATCATACAATCTGGGTGCGGGCAGTTCTCGTCGCGAAGCAACTCGAATATGTACTTAGGTACTGTATGGTACTGTATACGCAGAAAGCTTGAAAAAGCAAGGCCTTCGACAACTGCCTCAGGCGAGGGAATGGAGCCGTGAAAGAACTTCTGAACCAATGCCTGACGTTCAGAGGTGTGTCTGTTTGCAGCACTGCTTAAAGTGCAGCGCGTGAATCGCCCCTAGCTAGGCACAGTGTGGTTTCAAATTGTGTCTACATTTTCCACGCTGTTTCAAAGACTTGACCACTCCATGGCCTCAGCAGCGCTGATCCGCTGCTTTGGATTGAGCCGAAGGAATGCCCAGAGCAAATCTGCAGCGTCTTCAGAGTCAGAGTCGTCCGTATTCGCTGCGTTCGGCATTTCTAGAACTGGCCTCTTTGGCCTGAGCAAAGACAAGCCAGTGACTGCAGGTGACCCGAATCTTGACGAGACAGAACCAGATGGAGCCCACAATGAAACGATCCTTCTCTGGTACTGTCTGGGACTAAGATCCTCACACTCTCTTTGCAAAGGAGACTTTCGGATAGTCGGGCAGCTCACGGACTTCCGGCCAGTCATCTTCATCAGGTGTCCCAAGGGCCTCTCCATGACTGAAATTGATTGGGCTGTGGGGCTGACACAGGGGGTGACCTGTGCTGAAGTTGAACACGAAAGAGCAGACCTCCATAAATTGATAAAATCGCAAATCTATTCCAATACGGTACCTTAGGCCGCTTAGGTCCACTGCACAATGTTGGAACCAAATGGGGGATCAGCAAACCACACCCCAGCATGCACACCAAGTCCATGATTCAAATCTTTGGAAACGGTGAGTGGTAATTCTGTGCATGGGCCTGAAAGATCAAGCATAGCTGCTCGAGATCACTACCACCAGGGAACAAGGCATCAGAGGGAGACAAAAGGTCGGCGAATGTGCAGCCAACTGCCCAAATGTCCACACCTAAACGTGACACTCGGGAAGTCACAACAAACTGAGATGAGCAACAAACTGAGATGAGCAACAATGTGAAGGGGTTTTATGGCCAACAAATTCTGCCAAAGTGCAAGGAAGGCACCTTGTGAGTACGTCACAGAACCAAAGAGCATCTCAGGCGCTTTGTACCAGCGAGTGCAAACATCCCTGGTCATCAGTTGGTCAACTTCGCCACATTTGCAATCCGCGTCACTGAAGGTGTCAAAGCTTGAGGTTTGAAGCTCTGGCAAAAACCTCGTTGGGATTGAGTGTGGTACGTACCCTAGCGGTTGCACCCCATGCCCAAACGAACCCATGTACAGATTGGAAGGGTCTTATGATGGACATCCCTTATCTACACATCTGCAGGGCCTTCGTTGCAAATTGAAGATATGCGCAATACTTGAGACATATCTCCATATACTGCTACTTTCATCTTAATCTATTTGCATAATTTACATCTTTTCATCATGCAATCATGTTGCGATCGACCGCACCGCCTTTTGCTCGTTTTCTGCGAATCCAATCTCAAAAATCAGGCATCCAACAAAACCCCGGAATTCCAAGATGCAGGAGTCAAGATTCACGGAGCACTTTTTGGATCTGAAGATTCAAGATTCCCAGAAAACTTTTTGAACCCGACGAGCCCAGTGCAAGGTTTGTCTTGAAATATTGAAGTCTGAAGTCTGAATCCTGCACTTCGAAAAAATTGAGACCGACATTAACCACTGTCCACAAACTGGTCAAAGTGCTCTGAGCACAAGGCCTCTGATTACAATTGTCACTCTTGTTACTCTTGTTGAAGAATGCACTCTCTGAGGGGAACAACTTTTTGAACAGAATGCTGCCTTGTTTATAGTGCAGCATGTTCTCAATATAAGGGCACACCATTACATGGATGTCGCACTTCCCTAAAGGGATGCTCCTTTTGCACATGTTCGAGTGAATCTTGTTTTTCTCAAACGCATGCGCAAGGAAAATCTCAAAATTCCTGAAAGGAGTGCTGCATCCCCTTCCATTGCAATTTCCAAAGGAGGGGCAAGAAACATCACGTTAAAAAAAAACAAGGCTTCAATGGACTCTGGAAAGGAATGCTGCATGGCCTAAATGTTGCATTTGCTTGTGAAAGCTTGCAGCCTTCTTGCAGTCTGCCCCGAACAAATGAATGCTGCACTGCTGACATACTGAGAGGAGAATGTAGATAGATACTTAGCAGCAATAGACAGATAGATAGAGAAACAAATATAGATGTTAGATTCGATCGGATTGGGTTGGGTCCAATTGATTCGATTCAATTTGATGGGATGTGATGCGATTCGATCATATCGATAGATACAGCAATTAGATAGATATCCTGATAGATAGATAGATAGATAGATAGATGGATAGATAGATAGATAGATAGATGGATAGATACTCGCTGATACTGCGCTTCTGAACGAAAAAAATGCAAAAGATGATAAAGGATGGTAAAGGAATAACTTTTCTAAGCTTCCTAAAGGACTGACTTCCTGGACACGACAATGTTTAACAGCATAAGACTATTTGCGAGCAATTCAGCATGTGCTTGCAAGGCAGCACTTTCTTCTATGAAGACATACAGTGCTTTCTGATGGGCGTGCTTCCATTTTCCAGAGTTGAATGCTACACTTCTACAAGTTCGCACTTCTGCACGCGATGGGACACAAGAGTAAGCAATGGTCAAGTCAACTGTCTGATAAACAAACTGAATCTTAACAAAAACTCCCGCTCCCAAGAACTCTCCCAGACTCTTCCACCTACTCCGACCCGTTTTTTGGAACACTGCGATGCTGCAAGTCACCTTGCAGAGCCAAAGTCTGCCACCTTGAGCTGGCCATGTTCATCCTGAAGCTGTTCACAATCCGTCACACACCAACCATAGAACTAACATGAACTTCAAATCTGTTTGGTTTAAGAAAGAAATTTTGACGGCGCGTCGCGGCGTGTCACAGCTTGGGTCTAATCGAGTGAAGGCACCACCAGCAAATTTGCCGGCTTCAGATCTCGGTGCACCACATTGTGGTGGTGTAGGAAGGACACGCCTTCAAGAAACATCTGCATCAAGCACTTGATGATCCCAGCACTCAATGGCCTCTTCTTCTCAAGCCTGGTGAGATCCAGTCACAGCAGAGCGCACTCTTGCACTGCATCTGCAACACATCGCTACACTTTTCCCTGAGACCCCGACAACATAGCTAGATCCCACGCCAAATAGGGATAAACCAGAACTGCCATAGCTGAATCAGGCTCCACTAGGTGCTCCAGTAGTTCAATGACATTGTCGTGCTTGACACTGGTTAAGACATCTCTTTCCCGCTCAGCACTCTTGAACCACGGGTCAAAGTCAAGCCCCGGCAAGTTCTTCCTGGCTCTGATCTTCTTTACGGCCACCTTCCTTCCACTTGCACGATGAAAGGCAGCAAACACAGTTCCAAATCGTCCCTCTGCTATACGTCCAGTCACCTGGCAGCTGATATCGCTGAAGTTTGGCTGAAAATGCATGAAAATGCCACAAATACTTCTCTACTTATTGCTTCGCATCTCCAAGAGCTGTCAAGCTTGGATCATTCAAAGAAGGCTAGCACAAATATGTGATATTTGCACTAGTACACTGTATATACATATCCAGAGCGTGTATACTATGTATAGAGTGAATCTGCTATATACTGAGTGTATGTACTATTTACAGAGTGTGTATACTATGTACGGAGTGTATATGGTTACTATATACCGAGTGTATATACTTTTTGCAGAGTGTGTATACTATGTGCAGAGTGTATATACTATATACAGAGTGTGTATATATATATATATATTATAAATTATAAACTATATACGGAGTGTATATACTATATACAGAGCCTGTATACACATACAGAGTGTAGTATACTATGTACAGAGTGTGTATACTATGTACAGAGTGTGTATGCTATATACAAAGTGTATATATATAGTACATACTATATACGGAGTGTATATACTATATACAGAGCGTGTATACTATGTACAGAGCGTATATACTATGTACAGAGTGTATATACTATATATAGAGCGTGTATACGATGCACAGAGCGTATATACTATATACAGAGTGCGTTCTATATACACTGTATGCGCACACACACACACACCGTCTATTACAGTATGTGTATGTGTATATACATATATAAACACAAAGTGTGAGTGTGTGTGTCTATATACTCTTCCACATGGCCACAATGGTGGGCAAGATCAACAAAGGCTTCATTTTCCGCAATGCTCAGGTTAGGGGGCAACGAAATCTCTGGATCTGGGAGTCTGAGAGATTCAAGGGTCCGGGTTTCTGCCTCGTACTCTGCCAAGGGCATTACACAACTCCATGGGGCCGGCTTGAGTCACAGCAGCTGCATTCCGTAAGCTTCCGCCGCAGAAATGTTTCTTCAATGTTGCAACCAGGTTCGCGCAGTCTGGCACATAGCATCAAATACTGGGGTTGGGACTGACAAATGAGCGGCATCAATCTTCACCTTGATCTGCTCTTTTCCTTGCTGTGGAACCCCAGGGATACTGTAGGCGGGATGAGTCCGGTAGAGGTAACGAAATCAGAGCAAGGTGAGGAAAGGCAAACACAATCTGCAGGAGAAGCTGCTTGGTTTTGCCATAGGAACATCATTGTGACATAGTTTAATTGTCACTGTCTGTTCTTTTCATCCCTCTGTTCCCCATGTCTGAGCTACCAGCCTACTGAGCTGTCCAAATCGAATTTCAGAGTCACCTTCAAGAGATGGAGCTTGCACGCAACTCACCAAACAAGACCACGTTCAGATCAATACACATCAAAACCCAAAGAAGTCAAACAAGAATAAGCAGGAAAAAACTGACAGTAATACTGTCTATATGCTGTAACAAGATGTAACAAGTCTGAAGAAGCTACACAAGAGTCACCAGAGCCTCTGCATCACTTTGCGACCAATTGGTTGCCATGACAACGCCCCAAGTTTTCCTAGAAACCGCTGGATGCAAACCAATGGCACCAGCATGTCTAGGCGCAGCATGATTCAGCAACCATCAGCAGCAAGGATGTAGGGCACGGCCATGTAGCATACAACTTTATACAACCATGGTCTTAAATTGTTTTTCACTGTTTGATACATCACGATGAGATCAGTGGGCACATTTGATGCCAAGTGCTTTGCACATTGGCAATTGGTGAAATCTGAATTGTGCCTTGTCAAGATGAAAGATACTACGGGAGGCTGCAAGTCGCAGCTCCTGTGCGCATGTGTAACGCCTTTCCTTGCTCTTCTACTCATCGACTGCCAGTTCTGCTGAATGTTCCCACTGTGGGAAACAGCAACACTGGGTCACTAGATGTCACTAGGACTTCAAATTGTCCGCTCTTTGCCTCGGCGAAGCACCTCTGGTTCGTGCAATGTCCCTTCACCAGTCTAAGAGCGAGGGCCGTGCATGAATTTGGGCAGCACGTGCCTGTAGGGGCACAGCACATGCACTAAAAACATTTTTTGCTAATTACTGTACATGAAGGATATCACTGTCTTCATATCCATCCTTAGCTTGTCAGGTCAGCATCTTGGTTCACAAATGCAACACTATGATCATTACTCCTGGGAAGAAGCATCTTAACTGGCACGTGACAAGCTAAATTGATTCTTCAGTACAAGCTTCGCAACAGCACATGTGGCAACGACAACAGCGGCCGCAAGACCCGCGTACCTGCAAGCAAACATCTAGGCAACGTAAAATGGGCTGTATCACATACGTTCAAAGGATGGATGAAGTGATCGAATCACTTCTGGGCCTTCAGGGGCTCAGTCTGCGTGGCTCGAGTCATCCTTAGCTCAAACCCCAAACCACTCCACAAACCTGAATAAGCAAAAAATAACCAAAATGCAATTTTCCAGTCCGAAAGATTTGCATCAGCACTCTGGTGCATGTCTAGTGGCCTCCACGACCAACCAATTGCTTCAAAACTAGAGCATCAACCAACACTTACGAAGCAAATTAGGTACCATTTTGATCCCCTTTCGATGTTATATCTACCACCATGCTTAGCTTTGCTATTGAAGCATATTTCCCTGGCACCCTGTCGCAGCTTCGCAAAGCAAAACCATGAAAATGGAAAGCCTTTGAAAGCCTGACCTCTTTGAAAGCCTTTGAAAGCCAAGAATTGCTTGGAAAATGCGAGGGGGAAAAAGCTGAAGTCTCCCATCCCTGAGAGCTCAGTATCGTTTTCGGAGCAGGTCCACAAGACAAAAGCCATGGCTTTACCGGAGCATTAAAGCCATCGTTCAGGTCATGGCCTCAGTTCAAAAAAATAAGATATCATTGAAACACATTGAAACTAGATGAAAACAGCACGTTGGCTGTTCAACTTCGTACAACGGGCCAAAGCTTGAAAGGCAGGTCACACTCAGCAGGCACATCCATCGCATCTTCCTCATGTCCCTCGAACTTGAGTCGTGGCTTGGCTTTTCCCAGCTTCCCTCCTTCCGTCCTGACTCCTTTGATCGCCTTCGTCTCCTTCCCCTTTTTGATGGCCGGCTTCAGTGGCGGAACACTCGGTTCTGCCTCTGCAACTTCTCGTTCTGTTTCTCTTTGCATTTTGTCCTCCGGCAGTGGGGCAAAAGCTTCTCCTGACGCGTCCCGCATACCCGTACAATGAGCAGCAGCTGTTGGCACGCTACAATGCAAAGATGAACGAAGATGAACAAACATGAACAAAGAGTAGAAGCTAACCTCTTATTGCCACCAGGCCGCGGTTTGAAGCGGCACTTGCGGCGCTTGCAAGAGACCTGTCACTTTCATTCGAGAGCCTCTTTCCAAAGATCGTTGCTGGCTGGCTGAAAGCCATTGTGGCCAAAACTCTGGAACGCGCGGACTTCCACATCTTTCCCCCCAAGACCTTAGTCTCGACATGTCTCGACAAGATCTGAGATGATCTGAGGCTTTGGGGCAGATGAGCTGATGGATGTGATTGATGGTGCCTCTTCGTCTCGGCCACAGGCCCTTACTGGGCCTTTATATACTCACACCCCAGTTGAGTGACTGCAAATCTAGCAAGAAGATGCAAAAAGCAGGCGAGGCTTGTGGAATGAGACAATGGAACTGGATAGTAGGAGGGGCTACGAGGAGCAAAACGAAAGTAGCACTACACAGAAAGGAAAATACCTTGGAGGGAAACATTGTTCCTCTGAATGGAAATTCCAGCAGTGAGGACCAAAATTGAAAACTTTACCGCAAGACTTCCGGGCAAACCGTAGATTCAGGGCCAATCAGTTCAAGTCTTTGGGAAAGATGAAAGACAGTGCCAAAGGCCTGGGCCTCTGACAGATGCATCAGACGAAGCCTGGTTTTGAAATGGGCGCAATTTGACGGGTGGCGGAAGCTGTCCTGAAACGTTCGGATTGAGAGACTCGTTCCCACAGCACACCACCACAAGTGTACCGTCTTTGAAAGGAGAACTGCTCAATTGAACTGGCACTTCGTGAAGATGCCATTCGCTTTTTCCCGGTTGCTCCACAGCAATCCAAGCTGATGTCACTTGACGCTCAACGCCACGACTTAGCCATTTTTTCATGCTCTCCCATGTCAGTTTTCCAACGTGCTCATTCCCAGATTGGAAGTATTTTGGAACTGGAAGTTTTCCTTAGATGCTGAGAGGCCGTCTCAATTCGAACACCCACTGCAATAAACCACATTCATTGGACTCCTCAAAATCTGACAGTCAGCTTGCAACACACAAAGGCGCACTCATCACCACACTCTGTTTAAGGCTCTAGGCTGACTCGGAGTTCGCTGATCGCAAACCCAAACCCAAGGCATCTTTGGCATTTCTCCTAGCGAATTGCGTCTCGGATTGTTCATGCTTACGGTTGCAGCCACTGCTGCAGCGGCAGCTGAAGTAGACATGGCGTCAACACCCGGCACCGAACAAGTTTATCAGAAACGATTCAAACAAGCAGGCAGGCAATGGAGTTTTAAATGAACATCAGAGCAAATGTTGAAATGAGGTTCTCGCTAGCTTGAAAGAAACGTGCAAACTCGCACTACGTATATATTGTTTTGAATTCCAGGACCATTGATGGACAAACGCTGCAGTAATTCATACGAACACTGCAGTATTTCATGCAACTCAAAATTGAGCAAAAATTAAACTATGCAAAGTCATGAAACTAATGGGATTCTCACCTTGGGTTCTTCAGACTCTACTCCCAAATAGGCCACCAGGCAACCCCCTTGCTTCTCTCAATTTGTTTGGCAGAAATTGTTTGGCAAATTTTGGCGGGGTCATCCTGGCAAACTGTCGTGCAAGCTGACATCCGTTTCGCTTTAGAATTGCAGCCCAACATTGGGAGAAAACAGTGGGAGAAAACAAATTAATACTATGGCAAGGGCCAAAAAGCGGAAACCAAGGCGTTGCAGCAGATCTTGACCGCTTTGGTGTTCTCACGTGTTCAGCGTGCGTCACACTATGTCACAGTTCACCGATGCTAAGCTGTCTGAGGATTTCCCGTTGCGAGTATTATCAGGTGAAATTATCAGGTGAAACGAACTGCAACAACATCGCACTCAAATGTGAAAGCGCCTCCAAGCACAAAATGTTTTTTGCCTTCAATTGATATTCAAAATGAAAATACACGTGTTGTGTGGTCACTGTTTGCTTTGACGTGGCATTCATCAACATCCTCCCACTCAATTTGAACCCCAGACCTTCAACGACCTAGCCTTGGCAAAGCAGTTGGTCAACTGGTTGAACTGCTTAAACTGGTTCCATTGGCTCAATTGGTTCCATTGGCGTTAAGTTGTTCGCTTGGGCAACCTAGTCAATTGTACTGCTTGGTTCAATGGTACAACAAGATCATTCACATCACATTGTTGCAAAACGATCGCGTGTTTCAATTTAATTTAGTAAATCAAACGCAACACGCTGTTGCATGTTTGTATCCTTTGCGTTTGGGTATGTTGATATGCGTGGTAAATGTAAATATCTTACCGATCACTGTGTTTCTAATTCACGATTTTGGTTTTTGTTGACAACGTTATATTAGTTATGAGTTTTGTGAAAAATGTGTTGGTTCTGTGGTCGGCCTTTACGTAATCATTTCTTGCACTTGATGCGGCTATTGTCAATTTTTTCGCATTGATTTCGATGTTTCAATGAAATCAACATACTCTGGGCCTGGATGACTGGTTGCATAGCACACACTTGACGCAATGCGATACGATGTTTTTCGGGGATTGATGTTTGTTTACCTTGTTTTGAATTCTATTTTGGTTGTGTTTGCCAAACGTTCAACGATCAAACCAATCTCTGCGCGAAGCATGTCCGAGGTGCAGCCCCTTGCGCATGCTAACATGATGTAACATGTTGTAAGCGTGTGTTTGTTACTTTGTGTGGGTTTGTTTCGGCAACAGGCGCATGTTTTTTTTAACCTTCCTGAAGATTCAAATCCACAATGCTAGGCAACACTTCTAAACGCGATTTTGTTCGGTAATGATTGTTACTTGCTTGCTTCGGACCACTGTCTCCGTGCAAAACCTTCTGGATGGATATTTGCAACCTGAGTCCTTTCAAATTGCGTTGCAGTTGCACGAAATTGGCCCCATATGAAGAAATTTCGCAGCGGTATGGTATTGGTTTGCACCGTGCTCGCCGTAGCGCGGATAATATTCGCAAACTTGGAAAAGAAACATGGACCCAACATTGCAACTCAACAGCAATGAGGATTCCAAATTCAAGGTGGGAAACTTCCCGCTTGCGGGGTGCACAGTAGCTCAAAGAAAAAAGTCAAAGGCAGCAGCCTGTTTTCCATAGAGTGCAAAGCGTGCTGAGCTTGATCAAGCTACGGGAAAGCAAGAACGTGCACAACCATCAAATGAATTGACCACAAGGTCACTAGGTGCTACGGGACATGATTCTTCACATCCCAAAGAGATAGCGCTGGTCAGCTCGCATAAGATGAATTTGAAGTGCTACCTTTGGTAGACTTCTTGAAACGAGTCTTCCGGCGCTGCCGTTGATCCCTTCTCACGCGCTGCCTCTGTTCCTCCAAGGCCTTTTCTTGTGGAGTCTCCTTGAGAGACAGGCTATGGTGTTCGCAGTAGCTCTCCCAGAGCTCCTCTCGTTTCCTCTTAGTCAAGCCGTCTGCAATCTGACGGCGGGTCGAAACCCAGAACTGTTCGTACGCTTTCTGCTGAAGCATGTCCAGTACAGTTCACCGAAGCATATCTTTGCAGACCAACAGGTCCAACATCGTTCGGCGTTCATTTGACCTGCGCTCCACATGTGGTCGTACAGACTTTCGCGTCCGATACTAAACCACCTTGGAATACCACATGACGTCCAGCAAAACTCGAATGTAAAGTGCCGGTCAATGGCAACCGACATCGAACTGGATTCTGCTGACATGGATGAACGCACCACCCTAGTCGACTTGTAGTGTGAAATTCTACTGGCGCAACCAGTTGTGGACCACGCTTGACATCCGTCAGTGAATTTCTTCCAGTTGAGACCTTCCTTCCATCCTCCTCTTATCGTAAAGAGGCATCGAAATATGTCAAGATGTATGGCTCACCCGTCATTTTTAGGTAATGCAACCTGGCTCGGCCAGCTTCAGTTTCAGCCGAAGCACTTGTTGCAACCTGATCGCTTCCTGATAATCTCCATAAGTTGCACGATTGACACGTTGTGCCAATGCTGGTGGCATACAAAAGGTGAGGCATGGTTTGGAGGATTGCTTCTTTCCATGCGTGGCCGTGGCCGGGCCGTGCGTGGGTTCGGCCGAAGGCCGCGTGTTCGTGTGTCCGCGGTTGGCCGTGGCCGTGGGCAGGTGGCCGGAAAGTAGGGGAGATGCGGCTGGGTGGCTCCGGGATGGAGGGAAATATGTGGCCGGGCATATATGCTTCCAACACTGTTGTATCAGCAGTGTATTCATATTTACATGTGTGTGTGTATTTCTATATATTTAAATATATATGTATATATATTTATTCATTTATTTATTTATTTATATATAAAGAAAAAAACCTTGTCTGGCTGTCTGTATGTGGAGCGTTTGCATAATTTGCCATTCATGTTTTCACCAAAAGGCACGAATCATGTTAATTGGCCCCGCAGGTAGACAAAGTACGTTACCCTTTCGAAATATCACAAGCACCCCATGCAGTTCCATTCCCGTCATATCTCCAGTTGACCATCGCCTTCGCAATTAGATCAGCTGCAGGCTGCAGGAAGCAATCACTAGTATATACCGTTCTTTAGCGGAAGGAATCGGAGCAATTGACCGTGCACAGAAGCAAAAAAAGACAAAACCAAGCGTAGCAGCCAGTCAACGCGGACATGTCACATGCGTAAGAAGACAAGTAGACTTCAGTAGACTTGCAAGTCAGCGCATACGTGCAAAAGAAGAGTAAGAAGCGTCGCAGCAAGTCAGTGTTCATATCAGTGGAAAAAAAGCGTAGTAGCAAGTCTGAGAAGAGCAAGTTGCGCTGCAGAAAGTCTGTCTGACCATGCAAGAGCAACGAGAGTAGCAGTAAATCAGCGCTCGTGTATGAGAGGAGCAAGGAAAGTAGGAGCCAGTCTGCTTGCACACGCAGAAGATGCGCAAGAAGCGTAGCTTTGCAGCAAGTCGGTGTGCACATACTTGAGAAGATGCAGTAGCGTAGCAGCAAGTCTGCGATCTATTCAATCCATCTAATCGTTCTGGTGCATCTAACCTTTCAAATCTTTCAGACCTATCTGATCTAAAGTACCTACGCGGCGTAACCTATCTCATCTATCTACTCAACCGAATCGAATCCAACCTATCTGATCTATCTGACCTATCTAATGGACCCAATCAGTCTCACCAATCTGCACTATCTGGTCTACCTAATCCATTAATCTGTCTATCCGTCTTGTCAATCTTTCTAATCACTCTAGTCTATGCAATCTGTGAAAACTGCCGAAATTTTCTAACCTATCTAATCTACCTAGTCCATCTCAGCCGTCTGTCACATTTATCTAAACAAACGATTCTGTCTAATTGAATCTCATTTATCTTATCTACCTTTGATTACTAGTCATCTCTCTATTTATCCATCCATCTATCAGTCTCCAATCTACCTGTCTATCAATCTACTCAGTCTCCTATCTACATTCTATCTTTCTTACTTTCTTCTTTCTATCTTTCTACCTTTCTATCTTTTTATCTACCTATCTACTACCTATCTATCTACCCATCTATCTACCTATCTATCTACCTACCTACCTACCTACGTATCTATGTGTCTGTCTATATATCTATCTAAGCTTTCGGTCTATCTATCTATCTGTCTGTCTGCCTATCTGTCTATCTACAGTTTCTACCTTAGCTTTATCCATCTATTTTTGTATCGAGCTAATTACACCACCGTAGACCCCAAACAGCGGGTGGATACCAAAATGTTTTGGGGAACACGGTCAAGCACGTGAAATGATCATGAAATAACCACAACAAGAATTGCAAAATATTTTGCAATAGGTCCCGGAGACAAGGCAGACAAAGCAACCAAAAAGGAAGCAAAAAAAAAAAGCAAGGAAAAAAGGAAGACAAGAGGGAAGACAAGAAGGAAGACAAGAAAGACATGAAGAAGGAAATGACGAAGGAAATGAATACAGAAAAAGAAAAGGAAATAAAGAAGGAAGACAGGAAGGGAGCCAAGGCCTTGGGGAGGCAGACACAGCATCATCCAGAGGGAAACAAGAAGGGAAACACAAAGGGAGACAAGAAGGGAGACAAGACCTTGGGAAGGTGGACGCAACAGCATACAAAGGGAAACAAGAAGGGAAACAAGAAGGGAGCCAAGAAGGGAGACAAGCTGTAAGACACGGGAGACAAGGAAGACAAGACCACCGGAAGGCGGACGCAGCAGCCAACAAAGGGAAATAAGAAAGGAGACAAGAAGGGAGACAAGCTGGGAGACAAGGGAGACACGGCCTCGAGAAGGCGGACACAGCATCCAACAAAGAGAACCAAGAAGGGAAACATGAAGGGAGACAAGGGAGACAAGGCCGCGGGAAGGCGGACACAGCATCCAACAAAGAGAACCAAGAAGGGAAGCATGAAGGGAGACAAGGGAGACAAGGCCTCGGGAAGGTGGACACAGCATCTAACCAAGGGAAACAAAGACGGGAGACAAGCTGGGAGACAAGCTGGGGGACAAGCTGGGAGACAAGCTGGGAGACAAGCTGGGAGACAAGCTGGGAGACAAGCTGGGAGACAAGCTGGGAGACAAGCTGGGAGACAAGCTGGGAGACAAGCTGGGAGACAAGCTGGGAGACAAGGGAGACAAGGCCTCGGGAAGGCGGACGCAGCATCCAACAAAGGGAAACAAGAAGGGAGACAAGAAGGCAGACAAGCTGGGAGACACGGGAACAAGGAAGACAAGACCTCCGGAAGGCGGACACAGCATCCAACAAAGGGAAAGAAGAAAGGATACAAGAAGGGAGGCAAGCTGGGAGACAAGGGAGACAAGGCCTTGGGAAGGCGGACACAGCACTTTAGAACGCCTTGATAACAGTAAACTGTTTGGGGAAAATCTATCTACTTGAATCTCATCCATCTAATCTATCTATCTGTCTTTCTGATTTAATTTTCTTTCACACGCATCAAGAACACCTTTTGCTTTCACGTTTTTGCAAAGCAATTGGAATTGAAATACATTGAAGTACTATTGATAAATACCATAAAACCGCACAACGCGGTGACGGAAGTTTCACACATGGGAAACCCATATATGGGAGAAGTTGTTGTGAATCATGGTTGGCAGCCCGAACACACTGATGGACCGACAAGTGGCTGGAGGCAGCGCAGTGTAGTTGTAATGTAGTTGTAGTTGTGATGTAGTGGTGGTCGTAGTTGTGGATGCAAATGTGGTGGTAGTTGTGGCTGTAGTTGCGGTTGTTGATGCGGTTGTAGATGTAGTTGTGGACGTAATTCTGGTTGCAATTGTCGACGCAATCGTGTTGGTAGTTGTGGTTGTAACTGTAGTTGTGGCTGCGGTCGAAATTGTAGATGCAGTTTTGGTTGTAGATGTGGTTGTGAATGTACAGAGTTTTGGTTGTAGATGTGGTTGCGGAGTCAAATGTAAGGGTTGTTGTGGTTGTGGATGAAGTTGTCGTTGTGGTTGTAGTTGTAGTTGTAATTAAATGTATTCTGGTGTTGTAATTGTTGTAGTTATTGTACTGTAGTTGTCACGCAGCTGAAATTGTAGCCGTAGTTGCTGTTGTTGCTGTACCTGTTGTAGTTCCAATTGCAGCCGTAGTGGCATTGGAATTTGAAGCGGTAGTGGAAGTTGTCGTTGTAGTCTTAGTTGTAATTGTAGTTGTAGCTGTGGTTGTAATTGCAGTTTTACTTGTAGTTGTAGTGAGAGTGGGAGTGGGACTGGGGGTGGGAGCAGGAATGGAAGTGATGGTGGCCGTGGCAATTGTAATTTTAGTTGTAGGGACAGTGGTGGTTGCAGGGCTGGTGGTGGTGTGACTGTAGTTGTGGTTGTAATGGTATTGGTAGCTCTAATGTAGTCGTAATGTAAGTATAGTTGTGGCTGTGGGCGTGGTTATGGCCGCAGTGGTAGTTGTAGTTGGTGGTAGCTGTAGTTGAAACTGTGGTGTAGTTCGAGTGTAGTAGTGACGCAGTTGCGGTTGTAGTGCTGTAGTGTCATATTGTTGCTGTGTTGTATTGTTCTCGTGTTGCAGTGGTGTAAAGGAGTTGTAGTGCTGTAGTGTTGTAATGTTGTACTGTTGTAGTGTCCCAGTGCTGTACTTGTTACATGTGGTAGTGGCAGGGGTAGTGGTAGCGGTAGTGGCAGTGGCAGTGGCAATGGTAGTGGTAGTGGTAGTGCTACTGGAAGTGGTAGCGGTGGGCATAATCCTAGTGGTAGTTATGGTTGTGGTTCTGTTGGTGGTTGTAGCTGTAGCCGTCGCAATTGTAATCATGGTTGTGGTTATGCTTCTAATGAAAGTATCGTTGTAGTAATCGTGGTGGTAATTATGGCTATAGTTTTCATGCAGTTAGAGTTGTGGTTGTTGTGGTGGTCATTCCACATGTCGTTGTACTGGTAATGGTTCTGCCAACGCAGTTGTGATCGTAATTGCGCTTGTGGTTGTAAATGCACTTGCGTTTGTATATGTACTTGTGCTGTGGTCACACACCTGCATTTCCAAAATTGACCCAAAACCGCCACTTTTTAAGAGCTTTGAGTTGGAAATATGTTTCGCGCCACAACAGCGTGCCCTTTTTTGGACATCGAATCGTCAAAAAGTGCTCCAACCCCCGCATCAATTTTACACTTTTGCCTTCCAAATCTGCTTCGCGCCACACCGGCGTACAGTTTTTTCCAACATTTCAAGTTCCAAAAATTGTCCCGACCTAGTGTTTTGCGCGTTTTTGCCTTCCAAACGTGCTTCGCGCCACAGCGGCGTGCACTGTTTTCTTTTTAGTGCAAATGTGCTTGGCGCCACAACGGCGTCCCTTCTTTCAACATCTCCAGTTCCAAAAGTGCTCCGAACCCGTCAGTGTCTTAACACGTTTTACTTCCAAACGTGCTGCGCGCCACAACGGTATAATTTGTTTGAACATCTCAACTTCCAAAAGTGTTCCGAGCATGATTTGTCTTGCAAGTTTTTTCTTTCCAAATGTACTCGGCATGCAATTTTTCATCTCTCATCTGGCCAACTGCCCCCGCACCAGTCGCTTTAGCGAGCCTAGTTTTCGACCCCCCTGAGCTGCAAAACATTGTGCAAATACAGTGTTCCGCGACCTGCATTTTATTTTTCTGATTGTGTCCTTTCTGATTTTCTCTCTTCTGGCTTTCTCCTGTCTGAATTTTTCTCTTCCGTTGCTCTTCCCATCTTGGCTTGTCCATGTGTCCATAGAATCGGCAATTTGAGTTTTGAGACTCCCCCGGTCATATACCGAAGCACTAACAATGGAGTGCAAAAACTCGGTGACTTGTTCGGCCGTAATGGAGCGCTTCCGTGTTTGACGGTTGTGGGTGGTTGCCGTGCAGGCCCTATTCTGCTCACCTGCTGCAGTTAATTTAGCACAGCCTCGGTGTCCACATTTCTCTTTCGAGGAAGATAGGAACGTAAGTGCTTCCGAATCATGTTTTGACACGAAAATGTGTCAAAACTTGACAAATACAAGCTCATCTTTTTAAACAAACACGTGTCCTTGAAATTGGAATTGAATTTTTTGATTCTGTGGTGTCCCTTGCAGCAGTGCTCGGCATTGCAACTTTGCCTTTGAAATGTGTAAATAAAGAAATTGGATGTTGTGCAGCGACTGATGCTGCGTTCAATAGTTGGATACGTTCGCATGACGGAGTCATCCTGGCAGGATACCATGCTGCAGTGACCGTGCGGCCTGTCCGGAGGTGGTCGGAACGTTTTTTTCAGTGGCCACACCCATGTGGCACGGCGCATGACAGCATTGCCAGCCAAAACTATACTATGGCATCCTGCCACTGATTGGGAACAATTTTTTACAGCAAACCTTTGCGCAAACGAGGGCGGCCAACACAACGATGAGACGACCGTCTTTCACAATTTGCCGTGCAACATTTTCAAAACGAGAATTGGATCGCGATGGCCGCGCGCAATTCCCATTGGAATATCAATGAAACACTATACATAGAATTTTGCCGGAACGTTTTGAACAATTAATTCCTGGATTGTTTCCCATGTCCCCACAGGACAGTAGTCAGTGGAATTGACTTGGACGGGCGACAGCAAGAAAAAAAATTGTTGTGGCAGAGGCGACGTTGTGAACAGGTCCCGAAATGATTACTATTTGCACGATGCTGTTTGATTTGGTTTGGCGCTACTGTTTCACATGGTTTCACGGTCGCGCATGGCATGCTGCAGCATCGTCTCCAAATGTGGAAATTTGTTGGCGTGATCGTCCCCAAATTTTAAGGCAAGGCAACGCTGTATGGAATTGACGGGGCACATTTGTTCTCATTCACGAACGGTTTCCAACCACGTTTTGTCGGAAACATCGGCCTTTTGATCCCATTGCGCGTTGCCAATTTAAACTCAAGAAGCACTCGCTTAGAGGCATGAATATGTCGTGGTTGGCAACGTTGCGCGCCAATGTCCCACATAGCTTTTAAAGCAATTAATTCAAAACGCAAAGTAGCACCCGGCTGCAGATTGAACCTGCCACGAACAAATCTCAATTATATACATTTCGGTGAATACAGTTTTGCAAGCGCACACTTCCGCTGATCAAAAAAAAATTGCAATTCACTCCGACATTGACATATCCCATGCGCGCCATGTAAATTGTCACCCTGGGCATTTTCTGTTTGCGATCCACTCGGCCATGGCGTTCCCGAAAACCCGAAGGCAACGAAAAATCTTAAAATCAAACACGAATGCACCAAGGGTGTGCTGGAGAAAACGTCCGATTTCCTTAGCTCAGCCAGCGCTTACGCCGTTTCTGGAAATTTGCAAAGTGTGTCGACAAGCCATGGTTTCGGCTCCGGGTAAAAACTGTTGCACTCACTATTTGCCGGTGACATCCCACGCGGACGCACGAGCAGCAGAGGGTTTTTGGCAACAAGACGTTGTCCGGGCCAGGGCCTTACACCCAACAACCGTGTACTTGAAAGTCATTTGGACGAACCCTAAAAACACGTCGCGATGCGTGCTGTCAGCGGACCGAACAAGCAGCGATTTCCAGACGCAGACCATCGTGCGCAAACTGTTTCCACAACCTCCGGCAGACAGGGACTTCTTGTGCAACACAAAGAATGGCAAACCTTCCCTACCTTGATTCAGTTGAAGGGCGGCAGGTTGTTGTGCAGCTGCTTGCCACGATTTGCATCAACAGTTTCCATTGTCTACGTTATATGGATGTAATTTACACATGATTGTTTCGACCGGTTGTAGTCCCACCTGTTGGTTCGTATAGCATGTTATCACATTGAGCGCACATGTGGAACGCAGGAAATCAAGAGCGTGCAGCACAAAAAATCGTTGTATGCTTTCGGCTTGTCGTCGGACATTAAACGTTTAGCACTTTGTGACACATTACGCATTTGGAAGGTGCATACTTTGATTTTAGCAGAAATAAATGCCTGTGTTAAGACTCGGGTGGAACGTTTATGAGACGCAAAATAGGAAAAACATATCGTCATTATCTTTTCCATACGGTATGCCATGACATACCCACGGAATGAAGTGCGTGCAAAAGCGCTGTATGATACATTTTTGGTCCGGAAACTTATGTAGGCAATGGAAGGCACATGGAAATCGTGCTCTTGTTACGGTTTTTTTTGGTCACCACCGCTGACATGAATACCCACTGCAGGGACCTATTTTTTGACGTGAAGGTCTCCGTCACATGTCCTTCCATGGTTCCAATGAGGAACATGGTTGCCATCACGCGCGTACCGCACACCATATTCCACAGGATCTGCCCTAACGTGAACATTGCATTATCATTCCACTAGTATAGCACACACTGCCTAATGAAAGAATAATACTCGGCACACACATGGCACTGACAAGTGAAAGTGCCTGTCAAGGTTTATTCACGATCACCGTGTAAACCCGTGTCAACCATGCACGGGGAAGGGGGGGAAAAAAGAAAACGACCCACCAGATTCGACTGTTACAAGTTTCCATGCCGTCATGTGGAACAACAATGGTATTGAGCTCGGGATACCGGATGGTGCCCATTATACCTTGGCGTACGAAAATGTGCGTACAGATTCTATGCTCCTGTGGCATATTGAAGCAGTTATCTTCGCTACCATACTGTGTGTGCTTGTTGTTGCGCGGTCCCGATTTTTTGTTGGTCCTGGACGTGCTTATGGTGCCGTCCGACGGGAAAGTTCAGTTGCAACTATTTCCAAAAACATAGGTCAATTTCGGAAACTATCAGTGCCTATCGTGTAATGACTTGTGCGGCGGCTCATTGATTTGGTAAGGCGTATTTGGTTTGAGATGTGATGACTTCTCCCCAAGGCGCTGTGTAGCATATCGTTGCAATTTGTTTTTCCCGTTTTTGCACGCTTATAACTATGCCGCACCGAAATAGGCATAAGCACCCCATCCTACGTTTTATTCATTTTTTGTCGAATTTTGACCCCGTCCTGCCCGCAGGCATTCTCCCAGCCGTTCCTTGTACGCACATGTTAAATTCTTGTTTTACAAAAAATACCTGCGCTGAGCAGGAGCCCTTCTTCCTCCATATTCCTCTTCCTTCTCTGGATGCCGGATGTTGTGACATTTGGTATGGGGCAGAAAATTGTTTGAGGATTTTTCTTTGTTTTTCGATTTTTTTCCTTAGCATTTTCTGTTCTGCCTCTTGTCCATGTTTATTGCAAACTTTTGGCGCTGGAAACTGCCATCTCCACGGTGTTTGCAACAGGTTGGGGTTCGAACCTCTCCTTTTCCTTGCGTTGTTGTTGTTATTGTTGTTGTTGTTGTTGTGGTTGTTGTTGTTGCTGTTGTTGGTATAATTGCAGTGCGGTTTTTTGTTGTTTTTGCGTTCGTTGTTGTAGCGGCTACAATGTCTGCAAATGAACATCTGGAAATATGTGTGAAAATGAAAACACTTGTGTAAATATAGCATGGATGTACACTGAAAGTACACGTATGTGGAGTAGTGTAATTACAAGTGAACAACTTTGGACTTAAATAGCAAAACGGGAGAGGGGGGATTGGATGGAGGGCGCAGCGCCTCCCCCCAAAAACACAATAACAACACCTACTCCCACATGTGCTGCTGTAAGTTGAACTTGGTGCTCGGGAAAGTATGTCATGCACACCACGCACGTTCTGCACATATAGAACGCAAGTCGGGTTGGGAGCAAATCATTGTACTGTATGTTATGAACGGGTTGGCTTAGGAGTTTTGCAGGGTTGGTCTACGGTCTGTTAATCTAAAGTTTTATCAGGGTTAGTTCAGGGCTTGGCTGGGGTTTATTTAAGGTCACAAAGTCTGCATAGAATGAGCTATACAGATATAAATGTATATGGGTTATCAAGAACATATACTTTTATAATATACACAAATTTATACATGTAGATCGGATAGTGTATTTACCAGTGTGCAAGCTTGGATTTAAATAATGGAATGTAAATGGGGGCAGAACCATGTTGGGTGCAAGAAGCATGACATGCACACTCCGCAATACGCAGCAAAAGCAAAAAAAATAGAAAGCACAAAAACCAAAAAATCAACCACAGAAAAGCAGAAAAACACAAAGGCAAAGAGCAAACCACAGAAAAACAAACAAAAACAAAGCAGAAAAGGCAGAAAGGCAAAAGGAAAAACAATCAAAAAAACAAAGAATCTAATAAGCAGAGAAACGGAGAAAAAAAACACAGAAACAAAAAAAAACAAAGAAGCAGAGAAACAGTAAAGTTGGCAAGAAGAAATAAAAAAAAAAAAAAATTAAACAAATCCCCAAATAAATGGCCATCCTTTGGTGCGGCGCAGGGCTCGGACCATGAAACGCTGGAAAAACCAGCACACACGTCATGATGTTACTGTCCAAGGTTGGCGCCTTCTTATTTTGATCGTAGCACGCGGGGCCCATAAAGCGTCGAGCTCGCGCAGCCGGTCCTTCTATTCCGGTCAAACACATAGAGTGACAGAACAGGACATGAATGAAACCGGTGCAGCAACTGCACGGAATAAATTTGGAAAAACCCCGTGTAAGAACAACAACATCATCATGTACAAAAAAGTCAACAATAACAACAACAACAACAACAACAACAACAACAACAACAACAACCACAACAACAACCACAACAACAACAACAACAACCACAACAACAACCACAACAACAACCACAACCACAACCACAACCACAACCACAACCACAACCACAACCACAACAACAACCACAACAACCACAACCACAGCCACAGCCACAGCCACAGCCACAACCACAACAACAACCACCACAACCACAACCACAACCACCACAACCACAACCACAACCACAACCACAGCCTCAACCACAAATACAACCACAACCACGGCCACAACCACAACCACGCCCACAACAACCACAACAACAACAACAACCAACCAACCAACCAACCAACCAACCAACCAACCAACCAACCAACAAACCAACAAACAAACAAACAAACAAACAAACAACAACAAACAACAACAAACAACAACAAACAACAACAAACAACAACAAACAACAACAAACAACAACAAACAANACAACAACAACAACAACAACAACAACAACACCAACAACAACAACAACAACAACAACAACAACAACAACAACAACAACAACAACAACAACAACAACAACACCAACAACACCAACAAGACCAACAACACCAACAACACCAACAACACAAACAACACGAACAACACGAACAACAACAACAACAACAACAACAACAACAACAACAACAACAACCACCAGGACGACGACGACGACGACGACGACGACGACGACGACTGCAACAGCAATAGCAACGACAACGACACCGACACGTTGCAGAACTGTGTGCAAAATCCCCAAGTCAACAAAGGAATGTATGCTCACAATCTGGTTCTTGATGGCTATACAAACCGGCGTGCCCTGTCAATTACGGTTGGTCTTTCTTGGTGAGCGGGCATGGGGTGGTAGTGAACCACCAGCCAATATTTGTCTACGTGTCACTGACCACCAGCAAGTTTTGCACATACACCGCGAACGCTGATATGGAAATATCCTCTGGTAGGTCCTACCGTGTCATGTTGGCGTTTTACTACTCGTAGCGCGAGGCGGTGGGTGGTCGGCCAAAAAACCACCGACGAAAACCAGGAGAAATGCCACACAACACACAAGTTCGTTTTTCTGTCTTTCACTGCTGCCAACAGTGAGCGGCATCCCAATTGGCCAAGTATTTGTCAGCACGTCTGGGCACATGCGTTGGCAAACTGCCAAAAAAAACGTCTCAAAAAAAAACGCGCAGGATGCATTGAACAAAAATTGGTGAGCATAAAATTTAGCCCTTAAAAACAAAACAAGGTTTGAAATTAGCCCTTGGGTCCTCTATATTTTTTGAAAGTTATTGGCATACTTCACGGACTTCTATCTTGATGGCACACGCCGAATGGCATTATTTTATGGTTCATTGCTTTGACGATCGTTTGTCTATACGCTTTCAAAATTGCATTTGGCTATTTCACGTGTCAAATATATGACGGCCATTTGGTGACGATGGATTCATTGTCCCACGGTCAACACCATTTTTTTTCCTGCATTCTTGTTTTGCCACTTAGAAAGTCGTTTCACGGAAGAGGTTGTTATGCAATGTCTTTGCCAGCACACACTGCAAGCTGTTCTCGTCGTTGAATTTTCCGTAATTGCCATTGTTGCCGCCCGTTTTCCCTCCACAGTTTGTACCAATTTCTCCCTACGGTGCACACCCCTGAAATCCAAAAATCGTTATTACCATTCACCTGGAAAAAAAATCGTTTTCAGAGGTACGACGGGAACGAAAACAGTGACAATTCTCGCAAGTTCGTTTCTTATCCTCTCTCCATTACCATCACGGAGTGCAAATATGGCGTAGCACTGGGAAAATCAATGCATTTCTTTCTTTTGAAGCTGGGACGTTCTTGTAATCAAGCATGCTTCCCCGCGGTGCTCACAGTATACGCTTCCAATGACACAGCACTGTCACAGCACAATCTCTGCCGTGCACCCTTGTTGCTGGCAGATTGTCATCATTTTTCGTACAATTTCATTCCATGGCGAACAGGTCAGCTTTAGTTTTTCTGTGCACGGGGTGTCTGCCTTCCTGGGTTGTCGATGCTACTTGCTGGGTGGGGAAATGCCACGCAGATAAATGTTTCAGGTTGGCGTCGCTGACTTTGACGCATGGATTCGGATGGTTGGCATACACCCAGCAATGACGACAAGTTGCCATGAAAATCGCAGGGATACCGGGTTCGCACTCACCAAATTGTTTCCCGTTGTACACATTTTTTGTTTTACAACGTTTTGTTTTTTGGAACTATTTGATTTCGTGGAACCTGGTGCAAACGAAACCGCATGTTGTTGTGAATCTGTTTGCCTCGTTTTTTTTGCCAACCTCGCGTGATTATCAGTATTTTTGACACCCGTGTCAAATTTTGGTTGCATTGTTCCCATGGTTATCGCATATAGTTTGCAGAAAAGGTACAATTAACAGCCAAGTCCCCGTGGAAACGACCCAGCACGAACTCATGCAAATATGACAAACTGGATAGCCGCGCACGCATGGTAAATCGGAAACGGAGAAAAACATATAAATTGGCAATTTGAATTCGCAACAGTCAACGTTCGCAGATTTCGCAGGTCCTATGTTGTTTTTTTTCAATTGCAGATCAGTTAGTCACTGCAAAGAATCACACTGGTCAAAATTTTAGGCTCACGGCATCAGGGGCCTCCATTTTTACACATGTGGGAATGTACTTTCTCGTGTTGGAAAAACGAACAAATATCACGCCACATGATTTCATTGAACTGTTTGCATCAATGTTTTTCACCAAAGATGACCTGAGCGCATGCGTGCCCCCAAGGTGCTATGAAAGAAAAATGATAGCATTCATCTTGTTGGGGCCCAAGAGAAAATGTGAACCCCCAATTTTTTTCGAACAAAATGAGGCTGAGATGTTTTTAAATCAATACGTCCGGAGTGGGGACATGGTTCCCGGATGTTCCTGGATACTGTTTGCATGAAAACACGGTACTGCGGCAAAAATAGGAACGTCCACTTCAAATTTTCCCATTCACGGTTCTGGATTTTTTTCTGCTCTTCTGACAACATCGAAATCCCCTAAAAAAACCAAATTCAGCATTTTTTGATTTGAATATGGGTTTGTTTTAATTTAAAGATATGAATTGAATATGATACGCATTGAAATTGGGGTTATGATTTCAATATGATTTCACTGCGTTTTGGATATGGTCTGTTTTATGATTTAGATTTGGTTTTCGATATGTTTTTGATATGGTTTTGACATAATTTCGAAATGGGTCAATTCTTTCAAGGTTTCCCATTGGTTGGTTTGGGAAAGGACGCACAAACAACCCGGGCAGGTTTCTGAAACAAGACCAACCAACGAACACGAAATCAGTCACGTAGAACATTGGTGTGAAACAAGTTATTTCAACAGTCAAGTACAGTTTTCCCCTGTTGCCATACTAGTGTAGACTGTGGAGTGTGGAAGGCGGTGGAGTGCAGAGTGTGGAGTGTGAAGACAGTGGAGCGTTGAGTGGGGTGTTGAGTGGGGAATCGGAATGTATATAATGTGTTCAGTGGTGAAATGGAGGTTGTGAAGTTTACAGTGTAGAGTGTGGACTGTGAACACTGTGGAGCGTGGAGTGTAAAGTTTGGAGAGTACATTGAGAGTGCGGAGTGTAAAGCGTGGAGTGCAAAGTGTCAAGGGAAGGGTCTGGAGTGTAGAGTGCACAGTGAAAAAGTGTGGAGGGTCGAGTGTGGAGCGTATAGCGTGGAGTGTAAGGTGTAAAGTCTAGAGTGTGGATTGCGAAATTGAAAGTGGAAAGTGTAGTGTGTAAAGTGTGAAGTGTAAAGTGTGGAGTGTAAAGTGTAAAGCGCTTAAGCGCAGTGTGGAGTGTAAAGTGTAGACTGTGGAGTTTGGAGCGTAAAGCGTGGAGTGCACATGTAGAGTGTGGAGTGTAGAGTGCACAGTGTAAAGTCTAGAATGCGGAGTGTGGAGTGTGAAGTGCGCTATGTGGAGTTTGGAGTGTGGAGTGCAAAGTGTAAAGTGTAGAGTGTGAAGTGTACTTTGCACAATGTGGGGTGCGACGACAGTGGGGTGTTGAGTGGGGAATGCAATGTGTAGAATGGTGAAATGGAGATTGTGGAGTTCAAAGTGTAGGGCGTGGACTGTAAAGTGTAAAGTGTAGAGTGTACAGTGTACAGTGTACTGTGTAAAGCTTGAAGTGTACAGTGTGGGGTATGGAGTGTTACCCACTCCCCCAAGCAGAGAGAGGTGGCAGTTGCTGCTCGTGCGGCCGGCTTCCGAGCCGTCAGCACCATGAGCCTCTTAGACTTCTCTCTGCTACCTTCTTCGCAAGGTCGTGGATTTCCCCTTGCTGTTTCCCTCTAATAGCTGACACGACTTCCAGGAAAGTTGTGGGCAGCGTTTTGGGAATTCGCCATTGGTGTCGAGCTCTCAAGCCCATGTACGCTTCATTAAGTCGTTCGCGTAGCCTCACTTGTTCCTGGTCATTTGGGTTTTCGAGACCCCCTTTACCTTGATTATTGTCACCCATTAGTACCTGCAGGCACTGCTGTTTTGGGAGCGTTGCTGTAAAGATCCCCTTAATCTCACCATGTTGTTGTCCTTCATCTTGGAAGCTAATACTACTGTGTTCTACATGGTGCACTACCGTTTTGATGTAGCTCTGCGAGTTAGAGTATATGGTGCCAGACGTAGCGATTATCACTCTTGCATTGCAGATTCGTTCTGCTGCCCGGGCAGTAGGAATGTCTATAGTGCCATCTCCTCTCCTTGTATCACTCTTTTTGCTAGTGTCGCTGTATGGGCGAACCAGCAACATTTTTTGTTCCGTGCTGAGGTCTAGAAGGTCAACTAATGTTGATATAGCTTGACCTGCTGGATTTTCTTTGTGATACACTGTAAACTTGGCATCTGTGGTAGTTAACGCTATCCACACTAGAAGGTAGGTCAACGATGTCGTCTTGCCAGCACCAAAGACACCTCCTATGGCTAGGGTCGATCTACCAGTTTTAATTGCTAGCGACAGGGCTGCTATTAGGCCTACTAAATGTCCTGCATCAGTGTCCGCTTCTTGGATTAGTTGAGCTGCAAATCCTTGCGCATGTGGCAGATATAGTGCCTTATCTCCAGTTGCCAAGAGGCATGTTAGCCGGAAGAGACTCCGCAGGATCTCCTCAACATGTGGGATAGTGAAGGTGTCACTCGGGAGATCACGAGGAATGCCCATTATGACCGGCCTCTGGCTGGCAGGAACTTGTCCTAGTTGTAGAAGATGACTTGGATATAGAGTGTGTCCGATCATCATACCTGATTTTATTCTAATTGGCCGACCTGGGCCTAGTGAGGGCAAAATCTCTGGGTCGATCGCTGTGGTTTGGTCATTATGAGTGGTGTCCAGGCTGGTGGTTAGTTCGTGGAACTTAGGAACTAACACCATTTTCCATTTTTCAGCCTGGCACGCTCTGAGCGACTTGACCACCGGATTGTCTGTGGGCTTGATTTTGCGGTTGATCTGCTCAGTGATGATGAAGAAGCCTCTATAGGTCATTCTCTCTGTGTCAGGCAGCAGAGAGAAACTCATCACTACCACATCTCCTGAATTTGCGCCTCTCTGCAATGTCTATGGCTTGTCAACCGCTATTCTGTAGAGGTCCCACGGATTATCGAAATTGTACTCACTGACAAAAGCAGCAGGACTTTGGTTTGGATCATGGAAACAACAGTCTACTTCATGCATTCCGTGGACTCCTTTGGCTGTAGGAATGAGCGATGCCTCTAGCCTGTGGAGCTTGGCTGCGATAATTTGTTTGCCCGTTTTATCCTCCGATTGCTGTCATAATTATCTTTGTCGCTTCGTGTGACTTGCGGCAACAAAAGGTGGAGAATAACGATCAACTCACGCAGCGGTAGTGGGGCCAGAAGCTTTCTAGCTGTGTCATTCAACCAGTCCAAGCTTTTTTTCGGGCCAAGTCTTATCTCGAAGCTTTGCAGTACTCTTGACTTGAAGTCTTCCAGAGATTCTATATTGACCGCGGCTGCAGTCAAGTTTTTCTGTGCCCTCGTTAATAATTCATCGTCATCCTCATGCAAGTCCTGTATTAATGTCGTGAAGTCAAGGGCGTTGGTGAGCCTTAGCCAGGATGTGAACCGTAAGGGTGTTGCCATTCGGACTCGCAAAGGCCTGAATAATTCACTCTCCAGGCTGAGCTCCCTAGCTTCCCTGATTCCTCCAGGCATGTCCACATCCAGGAGATATGCGTAGCTGTGGTATGGTTCCTTCATCCAAGGCGGTTTGCCTTTGATGTAGACCATTTGGAGGCGTTGGGTAAGCAGCGCAATTAAAGGAATGTTTTTGAGCTGGCACAGCGTGTCTTCTTCTAGGTGTATCACTCTTACTTCATGTACAAGATCTGTCTTATTGGACATGGTACTCATATGGAGTAATAAGGGGACTAGAGCCGGGTGCATGGCCAGGGCCGCAATGTGTAGCTTTACTTTGAATGGGAGTCTGGCTGCTATGACCCCTAGGCAGGCACCTGCGTAGCTCCCCGCAGAGAAGCCTCGGATAGCGACCGGCTGCAAAACAAAATCCTGACTAATGTGCCACTGATCTGGATAGATGGCGAGTAACAAGAGCTTGACTGCTTCTGGATGGAGTCCAATTAGTTGCCAGAAGCAACCCGCCAAGTACGCCGGGTGCGGTTCTGCTCTGTGCGCTGGTAATCTTCTTGCCGCTCTGACGGTGAGTAGTGCTCTGTTATATATGACATCTGAGGATACCCCACAGACAGCTGACCAAATATCACCGGCTTCCTGCGTGTGCAGTATCAGTTGAGTGATCTCGTGTAGGCCAGTTGTTCTGCCTAGTCCGGTACGGAGTTCCGTAGCCGCTTGTTGATCTACTGGAGTAAGGGTAGGACCGTATACCATTGTATTGTCAACTTTCTTACCTGCTAGGGTAAGATGCGGAGCCTGCTCCAGTTCAAGCGCTGATCCGCCTAGTCCTAGGCAGTCAATGACTACTTCTTGCAGCTCCTGATCTGGCGCATTTGCCCAACCTCCATTTNGAGCCTGCTCCAGTTCAAGCGCTGATCCGCCTAGTCCTAGGCAGTCAATGACTACTTCTTGCAGCTCCTGATCTGGCGCATTTGCCCAACCTCCATTTAATTCTACTAATGTCCTTATTAGGGTGAGCGCCTCCGGGCACCCTCCCGTATAGACATTCCCTTATTTCCCAAACTGGTGGCTGCTACCTAAGCTTGACCCAACGTATTTCACAAGAGGATCGCAACTCAATCCCTGCGCTCAACTTCGACATGTCGTTCNCTTATTTCCCAAACTGGTGGCTGCTACCTAAGCTTGACCCAACGTATTTCACAAGAGGATCGCAACTCAATCCCTGCGCTCAACTTCGACATGTCGTTCCGCAAAAATTTCTCGCTCTCAAACGTTCGTGCGCCAAAAAGGTTGAAACTGTTTTTTCACAAATCTCTCGCAACACTTACATGCTAACACTCTGGCTGATTCAGCTGCTGACTCAACTGCTCCTTTTTACTGCGCTCTGGTGACATGGGGAAATGTGCAAGGCTGTCTNGCTCTGGTGACATGGGGAAATGTGCAAGGCTGTCTCTGAGTCTGAAGTTGTGGCTGGACTGATTGCCACCTGTGCTGTCCCTGAGATACATTCTCAGCTCCATCAAGTCAGAGGGAAAAACCAAGCCATCAAATCCTCCGCACTGAAAACCCCGCATCGATAAATGCGAGCAAGAAAAGACCCCGACCAGATCTCGATGTGTACAAAGTGAGCTCTGTGCCAGGGTGGGCAGGGTGGGGGCACAGAGAAAAATTCCTGTAAAAGGATCTCCCGCCACCCTACCCTGTTTTTGAGCAAT